>MU694016.1:50061-60989 GCA_026770625.1 Nicotiana glauca
TATATATATATATATATATATATATATATATATATATATATATATATATATATATATGTACAAAAAAATATATAAATTTTTTATATTTTTTTGTCTATTATTTTTACAGCAGCTATACAGTGTCATTTTTTCCTTGATAGTGGATGCTTGTCAGCCCAATTTATTTTAATATGCTGTGAGTCTGCCTTATACATTAATGTTAAATTGGGGTGAAGTAACAAGGAACTGGGTGACCTTGAACTTTTGATATTGGGTTCGTATTTTAGTTCCGGAGCCCGATATAGATCCGTTATGATATTTTTATCTTAAATGAGAAATTTCATGAGAAACAAAAATGATTTGACATGATTCGGACCCTCGATTGTGAAAATAGAAGTTTTAAAACTTTCTTAAACATTTCATGCAATTTGGTGCTAAATTCGTAGTTCTAGGTGTTATTTTGGTGATTTGATCGCACGAGCAAGTTTGTATGATGTTTTAGGAATAGTGTGCATGTTTGGTTTGGAGCCCCGAGGGATCGGGGGATATGCTACGGGATATATGGACAGGGGGTGGTTTTCCTCTATGCGAACGCGGAGCAATAGGGGTGTTACCCTTCGCGAATGCGACCTGTCTATCGTGAACGCGAATAATATGGGACTTGTGGGAAGGGTCATGCTCTTCTACGCGAACGCGAAGTCCAGGGAGGAGCTACCTTACACGAACGCGTAGATAGGCTCGCGAACGCGAAGGCCTTAGGCCGTTGTGCATCGCGATCGCGACATGTCTTCTGCAAATGCGATGAAGACCTGTCCAGTGTTTTTAAAACAGACTTTAAAATGGGAATTGTTCAAAATTTCATATCTCTTTCACTAGAACTTGACCTAGGGCGATTTTTGAAGAGGGAATTGTCACGACCCGAATTTTCCACCGTCGGGATCGTGATGGTGCCTAACTCTTAGAATGCTAGGCAATCCAACAGTTACAATTTTACCACGCCAATCACTAACCAAAATCGTAATTAATACTCCCTCCGTTTCAATTTATGTGAACATGTTTGATTGGACACGAAGTTTAATAAAAAAAGAAGACTTTTGGAATTTGTTGTCCTAAACAAGACAAAAAGGGGCCCAGAGTATTTGTGTGGTTATAAAAGCTTCTCATTAAAGGTAAAATTGTAAGCTTAAGCTAAATTGTTACCAAATTTAGAAATGGATCATTCTTTTTGGAACGGACCAAAAAGGAAATAGATTCACATAAACTGGAACAGAGGGAATAATAATTAAAAACTAAACAATTAAGAAATGCAGAAATTTTATAACAGTTTAAAGCACTAATACATGGCTACCCAAAGATCTGGTGTTACAATCCACAAATGTCTAAGAGTTTCTACAAATACTGGTTTATAAGAAAATACATTTGTTCTCGAAATGAAGGAAAATAGGAAATCTAAGATATAGGGAAGGAGACTCAAGGGTCTGTGAATGCTAGCAGATATATCTTGGGTCTCCCTATGGATTGAAGGCAGCAACCTAACTCTAATCACGAGGTCCGACACAGAAATCTGCACAGGAAATGCAGAGTGCGGTATCAGTACAACCGACCCCATGTAATGGTAAGTGCCGAGCCTAACCTCGGCAAAGTAGTGAAGATGCTAGGACAGGTCAAATAACATAAACCTTTGCAGTTAAATCATTTACGGAGAAACAACAATAACAGAAATTTAACAGCTAATAACAAGAAGAGGGAACATGCTGAGGGGAATATCAAATTCTGAAAATAATACAGTACAGAAACTCAGTAAATGTCATTCTTTAACCAACAGAAATAATAACATAACAAACATGTGCATGGCATCACCTTTCGTGCTTTTACTCTCGTACTTATATTTTAATTGCCCCACCGTAGCCTCTTCACTACCTCGTCAAGGTCACGCTCAACACTTACCAGTACATGTGATCGGTTGTACTGATACTACACTCTGCACTTTCTGTGTAGATTTCGGATCAAGTAGTGGTTGATAGAAAGATTGGCTGCAGGTTCGCAGTTTGGAGACCCAAGGTAGTCCTGCTAGTGTCTGCAGGCGCTGGCGTCCCCTTCTATATTTCTATATTACTATTTGCTTTCCTTCAAACTATTGTCAGGCAAGCCAACGTGAAAAAATCAATAAGTGTTTATTTTACTTTGCCAAAACAAGTACCACAGTTCCTAAACTTGAATTTAAAACAGGTGATAATCAGTAATGTACCAAAATAAGTATACAATTCCCAAAAGAAATGTCTACTAATATGTGTGCCAAGATCTAGTGTCACAAGTTGTGGGCAACTAGTAGAATATACAAAAGAATAAATTTATCCTACTGTCTGAAATAGAATAGATAGTCAAAAATAAGCAAAAGACTCTATCAAGCTGCTGATCAGCACAGGAAAGGAGCAGCTCACCGTGGAAGTCTCGGACTATGATCAGGGACGCGCACAAGATTGATAGCCAGATATACCTGCCTCAAATCCTGTACAATTAAAGACAAGGGCGTAGTATGAGTACATAAACAATATATACCCAGTATGCATCCCGTCTAATATCGAAGAAGTAGAGACGAGAGGTCGACTTAACACTTACTAGGGTCAAATTATATAATATGGTATTATGCTAAGCATGATAGTTGTAATAAGAATTTCTAAGTCATGTCCTTAATAATATCACAGTTCGCCATTTACATTACGAATAATTTAACAAGTAAGTCATCAATAACAATTCACTTAGATATCATGCGCATATTATGTCGAGGTCGACGACCCGATCCAACATAAAAGAAACTGTGCACTGCCAGAGGGTCGAATGGCGCGAACTATAGATGCATCTATTTCAACCGAGGTGATAGGCCTGATCCACAAATATCAACTATCATCGGGAAAATACATGAAGGTGAATTTATATTCAATTAAATCCATACAAGTGTTCGACGAATACATATGTTCACTTATGTTCATTTCCAATTCTCTAGCATATCCTAAATTATCACATTGGCACGAAAGTATATAAGATATTCACAAATATGGCGTGATACATGTCCTAAACTACCCAGACAATTAACATAATAGTAACTGCGCACGGATTCTCGTCACCTAGTGTGTATGTAGCCCCGACATTTAGTAGCAAATTATACAATTATTACTCCTATGGGGACAATTCCCTCTTATGAGGTTAAAAAGGAGACTCACCTCACTCAAAAGTGCACTTTCAATATTAAATACGAGCCCAAACTCTCAATTTGGAGCCGAACGATCCAAAACTAGTTAAACGTGGTAGGAACTAGTCAATACAAACTCAAGAGTACGCATTTCAATTACTAAAGTAATTTTTCAACCCTAAACACAAGTTTCCTAAAATCCGACCCCGGGCCCACGTGCCCGAATTCCGAAACTTTTCAAAGAGGGTTGTTCTTTATAACCTAAGGATCAATATTATATGATTTCTAATGCATTTCATAACAAATTTCGTGATTAAATCTAAATTTTATCAGGACCCTAGGTTTTGCTCTAACCCCATGATTTTACCTAAATCTTTGTGTGTTAATCTACCAAAGACTCAAGTATTAAACTAGGAATAGGTAGGATAAACTTACCTAAAGATTCTAGGTGAAAGTCCTCTCTCAAGAGCTCCAAAATCATCAAATGGTTGAGTGAAAAATGGCCAAAATGGCTTAGAACCCGTATTAAATGAAGCTCACTACTTCTGTGATTTTTGCATTTGCGGTCCCGCTTATGCGAGAGGAAGTCCACATCTGCGGAATTGGCCAAGCGAGATGGGATCGTGTCGACGCCCCCTTTTTCTCTAAAAAGTCAAAATCGGGTTTACGACATTCGGGAAGACAACTCTATTCCCGTGTAGGAATTGGGTTTTTGGAATTGAAGAGTCGCCACCTAATGATTAAGTGCATTAGGAAACTAAGGGTTTTGAGTTTGGAAAACTAGAGTTCGGGTAAGGGCTAGAAATTATCTCGAGGGGAAGATGTTAGGCACCCCTCAAGATCCACTAGTGTGGTTCCCGGCCATGCTATAATTATGACTTTGAATACAAAGAAATAAACATACAAAAGCAGATTTCATGTAATGATTGCAAACAAAGGGAAGTATAAAAGTTAGATAAACATGCTGAAATTTGGGAATAGTCGATTTCATAATTATTTAAGGAATATATAAGCACAAAAAATGGGGGTCAAATACTTGATACAAATAATCAAAGAATGAAATGGTGCGAAAATTTGGGAAGGAAACAGTACTAGAAATTGAGTAACCAAAAGAGATTTTGAATAATTAAAGTGAAAGACGGGGCTTAAAAGAACTGAAAATTTGATAGTTTTTACAAAGAACTCTGAAAAAAAGTAAACACATAAGAGGGAGGGGGGTCCAAGGTTTATAAATAACATGGATCACCCCATGCAACACCAGATAACCATTTATACTTGTAGTATTATCGCGTGATCATCATATCCATGTCTACCTTTCCCGTTAAGGTATTAAGCGCGAACTGATCTTGATTATTATTGTGTGCTATTACCCGTCCCATTCATATCAGTCCCGGAGGTATTTATGACTACTAATCCTAAAGGGAAGGAGTTTGGCTTTTCAGAGGTTTTAAAAGGTTAAAATACTAAGGCGTCAAGCAAAATACATGAAAGCAGTTATAGGAATACAAACACTTAAGGCTCAGATAAACCTCCTTTAATCACAGAAAATCATGTAGCTTAGCACGTCTTACATGTACCGATTAGGTCAAAATTTATACTTAGCATTAGGCAGACAAGTTCATTACATATTTTCAGGCAAGAAATTCACATTAGGCTCGCCTAGCTGCAACTTATTGAAGGCCAACGTAATTACTTAACTGCGTACTTATTCGCCTACGTGATGACCTATAGGCATGGCATCTACAGCTTTGGGAAAACAAAACATTGTCAGCTATTTAAGAAAGAGAGAGAGTTTCAGCAAGAGACCATGAATTTTATAACTGGTAATTCTTTATTACTAGATGGCTTAGACTTATAAACGAGCGAGGCGATTCGGAATTTGATTAATTCCTATAGGCGTGCTTTCTATAGAGTTTGTCGGCTTTAGAACACATTTGAAGACATAATAAAATGCCGAAAACCCTATAGGAATGACATCTAAATACTGGATGAACATCTGATTGCTTTATTTTGTTTATTAAGACCTATAGACATGTTTGCCTAGCGAGAAGTGGATATGCAGGAATCAGTAAGGACCTATAGGCAAATTTTCTACATGAAGAAATCCTATAGATATGGTATCTATATGAGAACATGCTAAAATTAAAGAAATCCTATAGGCAGGTTTTCTACATGAGAACATGCTAAGATTAAAGAAATCCTATAGGCAGGTTTTCGACATGAGAACATGCTAAGATTAAAGAAATCCTATAGGCAAGTTTTCTACCCCTTTTGCATATATGTTACCCCTTCCCTTTTCACTAATCACCCCAGAGATTATTACAAAGTTTTATTATTACAAAGTATATAAACAATATGTACCCAGTAAGTATCCCTTCTAATCTCGAAGAAGTAAGAGACGAGAGGTCGACTTAACACTTACTAGGGTCAATTAATATAATATGGTATTATGCTAAGCATAACAGTTGTAATAAGAATTATTAAGTCATGTCCTTAATAATATCACAGTTCGCCATTTACATTTCGAAGCATTTAACAAGTAAGTCATCAATAACAATTCACTTAGATATTATGCGCACATTATGTCGAGGTCGACGATCCGATCCAACATAAAAGAAACTGTGCACTACCAGAGGATCGAATGGCGCGAACCATAGATGCATCTATTTCAACCGAGGTGATAGGCCCGATCCACAATATCAACTATCATCAGGAAAATACATGAAGGTGCATTTATATTCAATTAAATCCATGCAAGTGTTCAACGAATACATATGTTCACTTATGTTCATTTCCAATTCTCTAGCATATCCTAAATGATCACATTGGCACGAAAGTATATAAGATATTCGCAAATATGGCATGATACATGTCCTAAACTACGAGGACAATTAACATAATAGTAGCTATGCACGGACTCTCGTCACCTAATGTGTACGTAGCCCCCACATTTAGTAGCAAATTATACAATTATTACTCCTATGGGGACAATTCCCTCTTACGAGGTTAGAAAGGAGACTCACCTCGCTCCAGAGTGTACTTTCAATATCAAGAACAAGACCAAACTCTCAATTTGGAACCGAACGATCCAAAACTGGTTAAACGAGATAGGAACTAGTCAATACAAGCTCAAGAGTACGCATTTCAAATACTAAAGTAATTTTTCAACCCTAAACACAAGTTTTCTAAAATCCGACCCCGGGCCCACGTGCCCGAATTCCGAAACTTTTCGAAGTGGGTTGTTCTTTATAATCTAAGGATCAATATTATATGATTTCTAATGCATTTCATAAAAACATTTCGTGATTAAATCTAAGTTTTATCAGAACCCTAGGTTTTGCTCTAACCTCATGATTTTACCTAAATCTTTGTATGTTAATCTACTAAGACTCAAGTATTAAACTAGGAATAGGTAGGATAAACTTACCTCAAGATTCTAGGTGAAAGTCCTCTCTCAAAACTAAAAAAACGCCCAATGGTTGAGTGAAAAATGGCAAAAATGGCTTAGAACCCCTATTAAATGAAGCTCACTACTTCAGTGATTTCCGCATTCGCGGTCCCGCTTCTACGAGAGGATGTCCGATTCTGTGGAATTGGCCAAGCGAGCTGGGACCGCTTCTGTGGTCTTGAAGCCGCTTCTATGAATTTGGCTCAGCCTGCCTTGGCTGCATCCGCGAGAGAACGACCGCTTCTGCGGTCTCGCACCTGCGGTTGACCAACTGCTGGTGCAGTTATGACAGCAACCTGAAGCTTCAGCTCTTCCCAAATTTTCCAACTTCACTCGAGCCTCGTCCGATTGATGCTCGGGGCTTCCGGGCCCTGCCCGAACATACTGACAAGTTTGAAATCATGAAACTGACTAGCTCAAACTTTCAGTATGCTCAAAATAACCTTAAGTCTAAGAATCACCCCCTAAAACCAATTGAGTTAAACTTATGAAGTTCAAGTTCTTAATTCACTTCTCATGTGCCAAAACGTACTTAGACTACTCGGATTGACACCAAATTTTGAGGGCAAGTATTAAATGTTATTTTAAACCTGTATCGGGCTTTGGAAACAACATACGGGCTCGATACCAATATGATCAAGCATTACCAAACTTCATTAAATCCTTAGAATTTCAATTTTAACAATTTCTAACAAAAATTCACTACTCAGGCTAGGAGCCTCGGAATTCAATTCCGGGCATACACCCAGATACCATATTCTCCTGCGGACCCCCTGGGATTGTTAAAACACAAATCCAGGTCCGTTAGCTAAACACATTGACCAAATTCAAACTTAGCCTTTTAAGAAAATGTAAAGGAATCAAGTGAGCCTATTTCAATCCAAACTTTTCCAAATCCCGAACCAACCATCCATGTAGGTCGTAAATTAGTTAAAGCAAGCGCGGGGAGTTGTATTTATGGGGATGGGATTCTAAAAAGAAAAATGACCAGTCGGGTCAATAAAATATGAACATCAACTAGGAAGATAAAATAAAATACAAAATCTGTCCGGAATACAAAGTGGACAGTAAAGAAAATATAAATACTCTAAAGGAGACTCTGCTAGTGTCACTCCTCAGTTTTTGCTACTACACCCCGCGAAAGGTATAATAAAAGGAGTTTTCCAATTAAAGGACAATCGAAACGGGATTCATTTATTAAGAGATTCAGAGTCGCCAATTTGGAGATTTATGGTGTCCCAAGCCACCGGTTTGAATCCCGAATCGAGGAAAAGGTTTTACTCTGTATTACAGTCACGAACCAGAAATCTGGGTAAGAAATTCTGTTAACCTGGGAGAAGGGGTTAGGCACTCCCGAGTTCAGTGGTTCTAGCACGGTCGCTCAACTGCTATATTTGGCTAAAATCTGATTTAAATTCATGTTAAAACCTACATTGCAATTTTAAAATTATTTACCGCTTTTAATCAATTTTAAGGAAAGTGAACGTCGTTTAAGAACGTGTTTTTGGATCACGTCACATGAAACGCACACGGATCCTCGACACATTCTTATTCAACATTTTGGGATTTGGATTTGGGTCGCATGAAATGCACACCCGTATTTAAGAAGGTAAAATTATTAAAAGCGCGCATAAAGTGGCTAGCATGTTATTATCTTTGTGGGAAGCCGTGAAATTCACTAAACAGTACGCCCGGATACTAAGTATTTTGATATAAGCATTTCATGAGGGCCACACAATTTATATATTTTGTTTGGCGAGGCTCATCTAATTTTATTATTTAAAGGCCAGCCTAAAGCAAACTACAATTTTTCTATTTAAATTTGTCTCTAAAAATCCTAGTTACTTAATATTAAAAAGCATCGAGCTTCAAGCTCAAGCCCGAACTTAAACAAGAGGGATAGACCTCTTAATTTGAAATCGCTACTTAAGTTGAGAACCCAATTTTATGAATTAGTCTTAAGGAATTTAAGGGAATTTAGCCCCCAGCATTTTTGGACTCTGAAAAACTGGCACAAGCACATAGCGTGAGGCTGCTAGTCCATTGGGCTTCAGCACCAGCCCAATAGTGAATATTCTCATCTTAGGATTGCCAAGAGGGATTGCTATTCAGTGGGCTTCGATGTTAGCCTACGGAATTGGTAAACACAAAGAGGCGCAATTCATATGGGACATAAAACATTGCTAAATTACTTGTTTCCTACAGAAACTATTAGATTGCTCAATTGGAATGACTTAAGGTCTTAGTTCAGTTTTAGTACTTCAAGTTATGCCACCGGCTATTAAATCAATTCTAGACTTGCTTAAAGCGCAAATAGTTAACAAATCCATATAATCAACATATAGGCTAATTACCAATTGCAACAACAAAGCCTACTAATTAAGTTGACACTTATCACTCACAGTTTCAGCAGTTCAAAATCTATCCAATTTAATTACAAAGCAGTTTCAAACGATCCTAATTAATGCAAACAACATAGGATTCGAATTACATGATTATTCCATGCATTTGAGCTGAATAAAAACAGGGAGAGGAATAAATAGCTCAGAAATGAATCACACATCTATTTATTGCTCGGACTCCCAAATCAACTCTACATTGATCCTTGGCATATTTTACAAGGCTAGAAGTGTACCTGAGATTTGGATCAAAATAAGCAGGATAAAGAGATCAGCAACAGTAGGCACAATAGTTCACAACAACAGGAATCAAGTTGGACTCGTTTTAAAAAAAACACCAGAGACGCAATTGCACATAAACCAGAAGCAATCTCAGCAATATACAACCCACAACAACTCAAATATACCCAAAACAAGTTGAATTTTAAGCTCAAAGGACCTCTGAAGGTTTAGGAACTAGAAAATTAAGCTGAGAGATGAGAATCAATTTCTAACTTCAAAATTAACCTAGAAATGCAAGAGAACAGTATTTTTTTGGTTTTTCTATAGTATTTCCTGTTTGTTTTTGGATTTTTGGGCAGAATCTAAGATCTAAGAGAGGATTTTGAACTTCTTTGGATTTGAAGTTCAAATTTTAGGCTCATATTTTCAGAGAGGGTTTTGGGGGAAATTTTTAGGGTTTTTCAAACTTCTTTAACAACGCAGATAAGCCTGCCTTTTATAGGCAAAAAAAGGAGGAAGCTTCTGGATGCCCTTACCCATTTTCCCCCTCTTTTTATTTTTAGTTTTGCCCAAAATAGTACTAAAGTCCTAACTTCTTTCTCATGTTATACCCTAAATTTACTAAGATTCAAACCAAAGCCATATTCTAGAAGTTTCTACGGAATTCTAGCAGGTTTTCTATTTATGGAATGACTATGTTACCCTTATTTTATTCTGAAATTTACTAGTCTAACAAAGTCCCATTTTAAGTGTCTAAATTGCCCTTGAACTCATGCTGAAATTACTAGTTTAGTACAGCTATATCCAAACAATTATTTAACTAGGGTTAACTAAACTAACCATAAGGATTATTTGAAACTAAACATCAAACTATGGGATTATTAAAGACAATTATCAATTACGCTGGCTTAACATTAGCTAGAAACAATCATAAGGGATTTACATTCAAACAGGGCTTCAAACAAGATCGATTAATGAATCAAAAACAGGTTCGATACAAAATTAAATTAAAATCTAAACTACCAACACTGGATTAAAAAAAATAAAACAGAATTAAACTACAGAGCCATTATTGAATCATATAAGGAACCCCAAAAATCAAAACAAAAATAAACAAAAAAACTTATTGAATTAATATCTATATCAAATGTATTCAGTCAACAATTAAACTAATTAACAACAATTACCAAAACAAGAACAAATCGCAGGAAGCAAAGAAGGAGAATAGAGGAAGAAAGAAACAAAACAAACGAAGAATAGGGGGAAACTCACTACTAGACTCAAACGCTCCTGTATGGACCAGTGACATGCCAAGGATGCTTGTGCGGTTGAATTTCGCCATGACCTAGAAAATTCGGATCCTAGATGTGAAATTGAAGGACTTCGGTATGGATTTTTATGCATTAAACAAGAGAATAAGGCTTAGAGTGGCCTGGGGGTTATGGAGTATAAATTGGGTATGGTATAGGTGACGGCGCCGCCGCCAGAGGTGTGGAGGGCAATTAGGGTTTCTAAGATTTGAACAGTTTGGGTGATATTTGAACGAAGTTGAAGGTGGATATGGAAAAGCGAGGCGGAGGAGCATCTGTAGTGTGATTTTGGGGGCGTTTGGTGGTTCTCCGCCGCCGTGGTCGATTTCTGGCGTCAGAGTTAGGGCAGAGCCGGTGTAGACAACTGCGTTACGGGGGGG
>MU694018.1:20174-34196 GCA_026770625.1 Nicotiana glauca
GCACATTGGGAGCATAGATGTACTTAAACAATTTTGTTCGGCGACATGCATCATCCCGGCTTTCTCAATTATGGCTTTTCTTTTATTCTTGCCCTTTTTCCTTTGCTTCGCCAATTCTTTTGTTACGGCTTTTCCCTCTTTCTTTCTTTTCTTCCTTTTTTCATTATTATTTTTTTTCAATATTCTTTTGACTCGTATTCATATTTCATATTTTCATATGATTATTATCGGTCCTATAAAATTGCCTATCGCAAATGTGTTCAGATGAAATAAAAAACAAGAATACAAATACAATTTTTTTTTTGGAATTTTCAAATTTATTATTGGCCAACATATCTATTACAATGAAAAACTCTAAATGACAAACCAAACTATGAACACCTATTTGAAATTCGAGGCGTTATAGCTAAATGGATAGTACAATCGCAACACATTTATTTGCCTTCTTATGATTTGTACTTGAGGTTGAAATGGTTTTTCCCAACTTTCCTACGATGTTTTTTGGTCTACTGTCAGTTTTAGTTGATGGAATCATCTCCTTGAAGCATTTGTGAGCATTGCAGGGCTCATACGCCACAGTTCTTGCAACTTTACATATCGACAATCGTAAACTTTGCATCTGGGAGTTGTAAGTTTCTTTATATGTGTATAGCAAGGGTAGGGGTGCTTGTCGATGTTGTTACAAGTTTGTACGTGGGTGAAATTCCTGCTTAGCTATAATCACACATCAATTCGATATGCTTCCACAGTTCTAGTTGCCATACTGTAATCATGTCATTCCCACTATAACAAATTAGATACACATCTACATGTTTGTCATCTTCCCCTTCATCAATTCAGGTACATGAGAGATAGGAGTGC
This sequence comes from Nicotiana glauca, assembly GCA_026770625.1. Classification (NCBI taxonomy): domain Eukaryota; kingdom Viridiplantae; phylum Streptophyta; class Magnoliopsida; order Solanales; family Solanaceae; genus Nicotiana; species Nicotiana glauca. The sequence continues at coordinate 21,036 of MU694018.1, forward strand.
ATAAACATATTGCATAAAATGCTTTTTTTGGTTAACTAGGAATTCCATAAGTGGCGAAAAGTGGGCCAACTTGATAATAACTTCATTTCCTATTGGCTTATGTCTACAGATGACTTCGTCGGTCTTTTATAGGTTGATTGATTGTGTGCAGATAAGTCTTGTTAATCCTACTAGTTAGAATGTGATGTGAGGGAAGCGGGTGGTGAATTAAGCAAAGGGGAACACAGAATTAGATTTGAATTCATAATAAGTGCATGTATTGTTTTCTGTTAGTCCATTTAGATGAATAGCTTTGAGGTGTGCCATATCAAACAAGACCAATATTTATGGCCCTCAAAATTAAGTGTAGAAACTCTTTTATTAGGATAATCGAGGTGTGCCATTAGCGAATCTTCCATGGCCCTCGCAAAGCTAATACCGTATTTGCTTTAGGCACGTCATTTTAATAATATTACCTTCCTAAATATGGGTGCACATTTAAGTGACCCAAATTTAAATCTCAACAAAGTCGAAATATGTCAAAAACCACGGGTGCACTGGTGCGACGTGGTTCGAGATATATTTTCACGACGTTGCAATTTTTATAATATATATATATATATAATAAAAGCGGGTTACTAATAAAAGACACATATGTTAAATCAAATATTGGTATATCAGGCGTCATGTTTTACGAAATCTTTTTGAAAGAGCATAAATCGACAGTGTTTCTTCTGTTTATAAATAACAGTAATTATAAACGACCAAAGTTAAAACAAAAAAATTTAGTCGCGGACGTGCTTGACACAGTCTTAAAATTGCGATCATGTATTGAAAAGCAGAAACGAAAGCTCTGTAACGAGAGTTCTTCAGTTTAACACTGGAGAGAAATCAGTAAATACACAGCCCTTGATTCTGAAGTCCAATGAGAAATAACAACACAGTCTACGAGCAGAAATTTTGACCGGATAACCTCGACGAACAGGAACAAAATTGGCTAGAACCTCAGTTAGAATTGACGGACTCGAATGAAAGATGAAGAGCTAACCGGTTTCCGGCGAAGCTCGACTTCGAGCACAACTTCAATGGAAGATTTTAGAGCTAAACAAATAGTGACCTTTTCCTGTGAGTTTCAGCTGGTACAAAGGAGTATAAATCGAGGTGTCGATGGCTGTTATTCCACTGATTTTCAGTTCCGTTTTGAGACGAGAAAAGGATTGTTTCCGTCGGTTCCCGGCGAAGCTCGCCCGAAACTCGCCGGCTATGGAAGCTGGACATTTTTTTAATAAACAATCCTTACTTTGCAACTGGTATGTCCATCTTAGTTTAAATACTGCTCCTCCACTATGTGTTTCACATCCTAGTTCTGTTATGCTTTCCTTTACTGTTTTTCTGCAACTTTGTCATTATTGTTCCTATGTGAATCCCCTTACCCTTTACCCTTTGTATGTGAGTTATGGTTCAGGGCATAACATCACTCTAATATTGCTGTCTATGATTCTGAACTGGGTTCTTTGAATCCCTAACTCAATCAATCCCACTCCTTTTCCCCTTTTATGTGTCGGAGCCTTGGACTTGGTCTGATAGTGTCCTAATCACTATCTAGACCTTGGTCTGACCTTCAAGGGTCTGCTCCTAACTTGTTTAACCAAACAAGTGGTCAGGGGTGTGCCAGCCTACCTAGTGGCTAGGCATGACCACCATTTGTCATGGCTCCCCAATCCCCCTTTCACTTTGCACTTACTCTTAGCTATAAGTTCTTCCCCTCTCTTGCAAGCCATGCTTTGGGACCCCTGAGCTCCCTCTGAACTTGGATGCCTGAGAGCTGGCTCTTCCGCACTGCACTATTCTAATTCTAATGATATCCTGGGTGTAAGCAATGCCTGGAATCCCTGAGATTCCTTGGAACTTTGAAACACCCTGGATAAAGATAAGGCTTTGGAAATCTGGATCCCGGAATTGGTTAAATACATGTTATTGGACATTAAGGTTGAATTAGGCTTCTCGGATCTAGCTGTTGTCTTTTGATGTATTTTCTATATTTTTCTGGAATTGTAATAACTTGTATGAAACTCGGGGAGAATAGTAAAAGGTGTGGGAGGGGTCTTTACTTTCTTGCATCAAAAGGGTAGAAATCATGATTTAGGATTTTACTTTTAATCAAACTAGAAATCCTGCCTATAGGGTCCTTTACTACTGATTCAATCACATAGAGACCATGCCGATAGGATTTAACGCTTAACTTTACTGCAAATCACCTAGAAAGCATGTTTATAGGATTTAACACTCATGTTCTGTAATCACGCATCTAGAGATCCTGCCTATAGGAGTTTAAACTTTCTGGAAAAAAAATTATTTATAGATATCATGCCTACAGGATATGCATATTCATTAGACAAACTTTAGGATTAATTAAACAAGCATCTTTTCACGAGTTCATTAACAAGTTCTGAAAATCGATAATATAGATATCATGCCTATAGGATTTTGCATCAAACTCGCTTGGCCCGTTCAAAGCAGTAATAACTGGTTAACTAGTTCTTAAACACCTAATTTAGTAACGTTTTCAAAAACTTTAACTTTTGATAAAACTCTCTTCCATCAATGTACATTTGTTCTGAAAAATCGAGTTCTTCAAATTTGCATATCTTTTTTCTGAAACGACTTCTCTAATGTTCTGCCTAAACATATTTTTTCCAACTCGATTCTTGAACTCGTTGTTTAAATCAGTTCTGCGGCTCACTTTTTTTTAGACACTCTTTTTTTTAGATAGTTTTGTCTCTTCTGATTTTTTTTTAAAAAACTACTCCTTTTTGTGTTTATAACTGGTCGGTCCGCTGATCCTTTTTGAAATTCATTTCTAAACACTTTTCTAAGTCTGCAGCCTGTCTTTTCTTTCCAAACTCTTCTGCATTAGTTATCTTCTAAAATCAGTGCCTTCTTAAAACAACTCGCGTTAAATGCCTTAATCTCTGACAATTGTATCCGAGTTGTCTAATGTAGACTTTCTGTCTAAATATATGTGTTGAACCAGTCCGCTCGCTGCTTAATTTTAATCTAAGACCAAATCAGTATTTGCCAAGGCATGCTAAACTATATGTTTGTCTTATTTAAGGGGTTTATTTGAGCCTTGCTTATCTGTTTGTTCTTCCTCCTATTTGGTATTTGTTTTGAATGATAAAACTAGAATTTTATCCTTTAAACTCCATAAAGGCCCCCATCCCTTTCTTCCCTTTTAGGATTAGAAGTCCTAATACCCCAGGACTGATAGGTTGGGACGGGTACTAGCATGCAATAAGTAAACGAGGCTAAACGTGCTTTAATATCTTAATGGAGTGGGAAGGGTAGAATATGGATATGATGACCAGTGCGCTAATGTCACGTGCGACCCCTCTTCTGAGAAGTGTACGCCGGGTATTGCATTGATGTGATCCATATTATGTATAAACCTAGGACCCCCTTTTCTTTTCTTTTACTTACAATATTTTCTTCTAATTCCGTTTCCTTTAATTAATTCCTTTTTTTCTAAAAACTGTCCATCTCTTTCTTCCTTTTTAAAGCTTTAAAAATATTTGTAATTATTATGTGCAAAATTTATTTGTTTCTTCTACCTTCATAAAGTCACAATTATAGCATGGCCGGGAACCACACTAGTGGATCTTGAGGGGTGCCTAACATCTTCCCCTCGAGATAATCTCTGAGACCTTACCCAAACTCTGGTTTCTCTTCTCAATTTCTTCTCTCTTTAAAAGTGTCCTAATGCACTATAATCATTAGGTGGCGACTCTCCAAAATTCCAAAACCCAATTTTCGCAAGGGAATAATGGGTGTCATCCCATAATGTCGTATACCCGATTTTCGGACAGCCCGTCCGCGATAAAGGAAAGAGGGGGCGTTGACAGCATGGCGACTCTGCTGGGGATTTCTTTAGGATTTTTACCATTACATGTTATTTGTGACTTCATTATTTCTTTAATTATCTTTATTTCTTGCCTTTTAATTATTTCATCATGAAAAACTAACTTGGCTCTTCATGTCTTTCCTTTCATTTAACTGCTTTCCTTACTGATTTATTATTTCAATGTCGTTATAATTTTGAGCATTTATTGTAATCATTTATTTTATGTACGTGAAAATACATGTCAATCTATTTCAATCTTGTAAATTTCATCTTCAACATCATACTCCACTCGTACTAAAACAAATCTTATAGCAATGCTTATAATGAGTGGTTGCGCTCTTCCGATATTACCACCCCGTAAATGTGGCAAAGGCATATTTGCAGTAAAACCAGTCGATCAAATGAGTAGTCGACGGTTCCATGCCTTTCCCTCTTGAGTTGTTCGCTCAAGGGTACTAGTCTAGAACTTCAAAAGTAGAAACCTTACTCCGTTAAAACTGTTCATGCATCATGGTCAAACCTAGCCGAGTCAGTTATGTTGCCCGCATAATGACTCATTAAGATAGCCTAGTCCAAAGTTCATCGGGTTTCCCTGAAACCCAAACGGACGCCTCCATGTTTTGTGCATTTATTTGGAGAACTAAATGCCTATTATGCTAATTGTTGATTTAAATAGTCGAGTCTGGTGGGGTAAGGGTCTAACGCTTTTTTTTGCAAAAAATGAGGCACGAAGTCCCCAATTTCGGTATGGTAACCGACATTCACCCAAGGCTGCTAAGCTGGTGGGAGGACCTTCATGCCAGTGATCGGACTCTTGTCCGCAAGTACTTGGGAAATCTACCTTCACTTCTAGAAATCCGGCCTGACAACAAAATCGTAGAGGCTGCAACTTTGTTTTGGGATAGTGATCGGCCAGTATTTCGCTTCGGGGACCTTGAGATGACCCCTTTAATTGAAGAAATAGGGGGTCTAGCTGGTATTCCTTGGGAGACTCCGGGTCTGCTTATGTCGGAAAATCGCAAAGGTAGGGGTTTTCTCAAAATGATGGGACTCAAGAAAAACCCAGATTTAACTTGTCTGAAAGACTCCTACATACCATTTGACTACTTGTACAAGAGGTATGGCCATAGCAAGTCCTACAGCACCTACACCAACAAATTTTCACTTACCTCTTTAGGGCATATCCACAGAAGGGTTTTTGTCTTCATGTTCTGTTTTCTGGGGATGATAATCTTTCCTATGAAGAAGGCTAGGATCCACACCAGGCTAGCCATGGTAACCAAGACCTTACTGGAGGGAATTGACGGGCAGTCTTTCAGCATAGTGCCTATGATTATCGCCGAGATATATCGAGCCTTGGAAAAGTGTCAGCAAGGGGCCAAACACTTTGAAGGTTGTAATCTGTTACTTCAACTCTAGCTTTTGGAACACCTTCAGAAAGGTGATTACCGGCAGGAAATTATACGCAGAGACTGGGATGATCATATCGCTTTTCACCACCCAAAGCGAATTAACTTCATTCCTAACATGTTCACCCGACCAGAGGACGCTAGAGGATGGGTAGAACTATTCGAGAATCTAAAGGAAGAATAGGTACAGTGGATGTATGAGTGGTTCCCAACCGGGGAGTTCATTGTTCGTTCTCGGGATGCACCATTCCTCATACTCATTGGTCTGAGGGGAATTTATCCTTATGTCCCTCTCCGAGCCATGAGGCAAGCTGGGAGGAAGCAAATCATACCAAGGGAAGACAAAATGAGTCACTCCAGGGCTGACTTTCAGGGCGATGATAGCCCTCACAGGTGTCACGCTCAGCACACGTGGCATTGCAAACTCGTCTTGGGAAGAGAAGCTATCGAGCCAGACAGGTATCACGTCGGGTGTGTGCCGCACTATTCAGCTTGGCTGGAAGACAATTACATTGGTTTGGGTCATCCTGGGTTCATCCGAGGTCATAGGCTTATCGACGAAAAGGCTGAAGTGCAAGCTAAGTAAAATCAATTATGCAAAAGAATTCGGGAATGCGAAAATGAGCATCGGGAGATACAGGAAGCTCATCAGAAGCTGATCGATGAGTGGAAGGATATGGCTGTCAACGCCAACAAGCGGCTAGGGTATCTGGAACAAGGTCTAGTGGAGCTGGAAGGAAAATTCTTGAAAAGGATCGAAGACTGCCAGAATGCTGAGGGAAATACAGGCGGACATCTGGCCCGAGCCTACTTGTTGCTAGGATTGCGCGAGCTCGTTCAACTATACGAGAGAGGCAAGAATACCGAATCTGGGGAAGGTCCTTCTGGGACCAAGTAGTTAGGATCTTTTATTTCCTGCTTTCGTGATGTAATAAGTCCATCAGCCATTAGTAGTATTTTTATTTCCCGTTATTTTAAGTTGTTTTGAGACTTGTCTTATTTTTATCAATGAAATGAGGCATTTAGCGTTATAAGTTCTCCAAAATTAATTTGTCGCTAGGCCAACCTCGGCACAACGAGGCACCCAAATTAGGACACGACTTATATTGTTGCACAATGTGTTTAAATATTGCAATATTCTTTTCTTAGAATCCGCACTAACTTTTTACCTTTTGTTTTTCTTTTATTTTTTATTCCCCTCCCCAAAGGTTAGTTCGTACATTCTGGCACCATCAACATACTCTACAAGATCCAAGGTCCCTCCACCTCCTCCTTCTACGAGTCCTATCATAAACAAGAACAAAGGCAAAATGGGAGACGCAAGTGCTAGAAAGGAGAACGAAAAGGAGGAAACTTCTCAGGGTACCCCAATTTCTAAGGGAACTGCATTGCTGAAATTCCAGGAAGAACTGGATCAGGTTCGGAATTTGGAGAATCTATCATTTTCCCTCACCGCTCCTGATGTCAACACCCAGAATCCCGCACCTCCACAAAATACCCCACAACCACAGATACAACCCTCTCACTACCAATCACCACCCACCCGTCAAAATTTTCCAAAATCTAGGCCAAAATTTGACCGCAAACCTCCCAGACAATACACATCCATCGCTGAGCCAATTGACCAGCTATATGAAAGACTTAAAGCTGCTGGTTACATCACTCCTATCCCAGCCAAAGCTCTAGAAAATCCCTCCCAGTGGGTCAACCCCAACAAGACCTGTGCGTATCACTCCGGCATGAAGGGATACACCCTTGATGAATGTCGTTCGTTGAAAGACAAGATTCAGACTTCATCGATAATAAGGTCATTGTAGCAAAGGAGCATGCTCCTAATGTTTGTAATAACCCCCTACCTGACCACAAAGGTGGAGACATTCATATGATCAAGATCGAGGATGATTGGGACCCTAAAGGGTCGATAGGTTTGATTGCTGAAGGGGATGAACCAAAGAAACCAGCGGTTAACCTTAACCCAATTGTTGTGCAGAATCAGCCCTACAGGGACGACAAAGTAAATATGTTTATACCTCTCGAATTTGAAGTGCCTCCCTCTGCAAAGGCGCCCGGACCAATCGAGGTTGAATTTGGAGTTCCAAAGGCACCTGCACCCTTTGAAGTTGCTATGTTACCACCAAGGGTGCCTATTCTAGTGGAAATGACTGGCACAACACCATTCCACTCAAATGCCATACCATGGGATTACACTGCTGAAGCTAGGAGGAAAGGAAATACCAAGACAGGAGAAACAACTGTTGCACAAGGAATGACTAGAACAGGAAGGGTGTACACTCCAGAGCACCAAGCTGAGTCCAGTAAGCAAGCCGCGGGACAGCCTATTGAAACAGGACCCGACGATCTTTTGAGGAAAATACAAGCTAAGGAGTACTCGGTCGCTGAACAGTTGAACAAAACACCAGCACATATCTCTATCCTAGCTCTTCTACAGAGTTCAGACACTCACAGGAACACCTTAATGAAGATACTGAGCGAAGCCTATGTGCCGAGCAATATAACCGGGGGTGAAATGGCAAATATGGTGGGGCAAGTGTTGGAGAACCATAAATAACCTTCCACGAAGACGAGTTGCCGCCAGAAGGTTTGAGCCACAACAAAGCACTGCACATCACCATGCAATGTGAAGATTATTTCATCACTAGAGTCCTGATCGATGGAGGATCGAGCCTCAACATATGTCCGCTGATAACTCTCAGAACCTTGGGAAAAAGCCTGCATGAGATCAAATATGAGGCTATCAATGTCAAAGCCTTTGATGGGTCCCAGAGATCTACTATTAGAGAAATCAGCCTATGCTTGCAAATGGGACCAACATGGTTTGGCGTCGACTTCCAAGTGATAGATGTCCCGACATCCTACAACTTGATGTTGGGACGCCCCTGGATCTACGCTGCTGGAGCTGTAGCATCGACCCTGCATCAGGCGGTAAAGTTTGAATGGAATCACCAAGAGGTGATCATTCATGGTGATGGTAGTAACCCTATATATAGTCGCTAGACTATCCCGATGATTGAAGGCAGAAGGAAAATAGGCGGAGAAACATACCACCATATTGAAAAGGTCAACGCTGTAGATAAGGATAAGTGGTGGGACAACAAGATCGAAAGTATCCTGAATTGGTGTGGGTACGAGCCTAGAAAGGGACTCGGTAAAAACCTTCAGGGGATCACTAAGCCCATCAAACTGAAGAAGCATGGCACTACCTTTGGCTTAGGGTACGACTACACTTGGGAGGAATTCCAGAACTGGTCGCCACAATGGCGCGGTCCCTACTATCCATTGGAGTTTCCGATGCCTAGCCTGGAACAGACCTTCCAACCGGCAGATACTATATATGGGTCAGAAGAAGATGAATCGTTGGCAGCCATGAAGAATTTGTTCCTGGAGGATGATGATATGGACTGCTGTGTTCTTTTTTAGGAGGAAGGGGAGGAAGACCCTTCCATACAAGCTGTGAATAGGGAAGACCACCTCAGCAATTGGTCACTTAGGACCGTCAGGGCCCGGAAGGCTTCGGGGTAGCAAGGTTAAACAAAAGCACCGTGCATCTCATCATTTTAGCTTACTTTACTAGTTGATTTTTCTTTCCGCATTGTCTTTTATTTCGAAAAGAGATCCGATGTTTCAAACAATTATGGATTTAATCAAAGCATTTCAGTTTATCATATATATCTTACTTATTATTTTTCTATCATTTACTCTATTTTATACATCATTACTCTTACTTATCTTGACGATGAACCAACGACTGTGATTTGCAACGAAACAACGCAACAAAAGGACATATGCTCAGAAGAAGATGAGATACCTGAAGAGGTCGTCAGAGAGATTGAGAATTTTGAAAATAGACCTAAGTCCAACCTGGAATAAACTGAGGTCATTAATTTGGGAGATACGGAAAATTTCAAAGAAACTCGCATCAGCGTTCACTTGTCGCCATCAGAGAAGAAAGAATATATGAAATTCTTAAAAGAATATGAGGACATATTCACCTGGTCATATGATGATATGACGGGTCTCAGCACGTCCATTATAGCTCACAAACTGCCAACAGATCCAACTTGTCCGCCGGTAAAACAGAAGCTCAAGAAATTTAAGCCCGACATGAGTTTGAAAATCAAGGAAGAGGTTACTAAGCAAGTCAAAGCTAAGGTTCTCAAAGTGGTAGAGTATCCAACATGATTAGCCAACATCGTGCCAGTAGCAAAGAAGGACGGGAAGGTTAGAATCTGTGTCGAATACCGGGATCCCAACCGGGCTAGTCCCAAAGATAACTTCCCTTTGCCAAACATACACATTTTTATCGACAATTGTTCCAAGCATGAGCTGCAGTTTTTTGTTGATTGTTTTGCCGGATATCATCAGATATGGATGGATGAGGAAGATGCAGATAAAACGGCTTTCATCACGCCGTAGGGAATGTATTGTTACAAAATGATGCCATTTAGTTTGAAGAATGCTGGTGATACCTATATGAGGGCCATGACTACTATCTTTCACGACATGATACATAAGGAGATCGAGGTATATGTGGATGATGTCATCATCAAATCCAAGAAAGTCACTGATCATATGGAAGATCTGAGAAAGTTCTTCAACAGACTGAGAAGGTATAATCTGAAACTGATTCCCGCCAAATGTGCATTCGGGGTCCCTGCCAGAAAACTACTGGGTTTCACCGTGAGCCATCGAGGGATAGAATTGGACCCGTCAAAGGTCAAAGCCATTCAAGAATTGCCACCACCAAAGAACAAGAAGGACGTGATGAGTTTCATGGGAAGACTCAACTAAATCAGTCGATTCATAGCCCAGTCCACAGTCATTTGTGAACCCATCTTTAAAATGCTGAAGAAAGACGCTGCTACTAGATGGACTGACGATTGTCAGAAAGCCTTCGATAGAATCAAGGAATACCTGTCAATGCCGCCAGTATTGGTTCTGCCCGAGCCAGGAAGGCCTCTATTACTTTATCTTGCGGTTTTGGATGGAGCATTCGGTTGTGTTCTGGGACAACATGATGAAATGGGGAGAAAGGAGCAAGCCATCTACTATCTTAGTAAGAAGTTCACCCCGTACGAGGCCCGATATTCTCTATTGGAGCGCACATGTTGTGCTTTGACTTGGGTAGATAAGAAGTTGAGGCATTATTTCTGTGCCTACACTATTTATCTCATATCCAGGATGGACCCGTTGAAATATATCTTCCAGAAGCCCATGCCCACTAGCAAGCTCGCCAAATGGCAAATCTTGTTGAGTGAATTCGACATTGTTTACATTATCCAGAAAGCAATCAAAGGCCAAGCCATAGCATATCACCTTGCTGAGAACCCTATTGGAGGAGAATACGAACCCCTGAAAATGTATTTTCCTGATGAAGAAGTGTCCTTTGTTGGAGAAGATATTGCAGAATCCTACGATAGTTGGAGGTTGTTTTTTGACGGAGCCACAAATTTAAAAGGAGTTGGCATAGGAGCATTCCTAGTATCAGAAACCGGCCAGCACTACCTGGTATCCTCCAAGCTCAGGTTCCCTTGCACAAATAATATGGCCGAATACGAAGCCTGTATCCTGAGGCTCAAGATGGACATTGACATGAACATTCAAGAGTTACTAGTGATCGGGAACTCAGACCTGCTCATACATCAAGTTCGAGAAGAATGGGCCACAAAAAACTCTAAGATACTTCCCTACCTGCATCACATACAGGAGTTGAGGAAAAGATTCACAAAGATAAAATTTCAGCACGTCCCCAGGGTCCAGAACGAGTTCGCTGACGCATTAGCCACATTATCATCCATGATCCAGCATCCAGACACAAATTTCATTAATTCCATCCTAGTAAAGATTTATGATCAGCCAGCTTATTATGCCCACGTTGAGGAAGAAGAAGACGGAAAACTATGGTTCCACGACATCAAAGAGTACTTGACAACAGGAGAATATCCAGAGCTTGCCAATGCTACTCAGAAGCGCACACTTCGGAGGTTAGCTAACAACTTCTTTCACAGAGGAGGGATCATGTACATGATCCCTCCTGATTTGGGATTGCTAAGGTGTGTCGATGCAAGAGAAGCAACCAAACTATTGGATGAAGTGCATGCAGGAACCTGCGGACCGCACATGAATGGTTTCGTTTTAGCAAAGAAGATACTCAGAGCAGGATACCTTTGGATGACTATGGAAACGGACTGCATCCAATATGTCCGAAAGTGTCATCGCTGTCAGATACATGCAGATATGATAAAAGTGCCTCCGAATGACCTTACTGCAACAAGCTCACCATGGCCGTTCACCGCTTGGGGAATGGATGTTATCGGACCGATCGAGCCTGCCGCATCAAACGAGCACAGGTTCATCTTAGTGGCAATTGATTACTATACCAAATGGGTCGAAGCCGCATCATACAAAGTAGTGACTAAGAAAATTGTGGCAGATTTCGTCTGCGACCGTATCATTTGTCTATTCGGAATTCCGAAATCAATCATCACTAACAATGGTTCCAATCTCAACAACGACCTGATGAAAGCAATGTGTGATACATTCAAGGTCAAACACAAGAACTCTACAGCCTACAGACCTCAGATGAATGGAGATGTGGAGGAAGCCAACAAGAATATCAATAAGATAATAAGGAAGATGATCGAAAGGCACAAACAATGGCATGAGAAGTTATCATTCGCCTTATTAGGATACTGCACCACAGTCCGTACATCAACCAGGGCAAATCCCTCCATGCTAGTTTATGGTACAGAGGCGGTCATTCCCGCCGAGGTAGAAATTCCCTCTTTAAGAATCATACAAGAATCAGAGTTGGATGACGCAGAATGGGTAAAAGGTCGCTACGAGCAGCTAGCCCTTATATACGGGAAGATAATGAATGCGGTTTGCCACGGTCAGTTGTATCATAATAGAATGTCCAAAGCCTTCAACAAAAGAGTTAAACCAAGAAAGTTTACACTAGGGTAGCTGGTATTGAAGAAAATATTCCCACATCAAGATGAAGCCAAGGGGAAGTTCTCTCCTAATTGGCAGGGTCCGTACATTGTTCACCGGGTTCTAACTGGAGGAGCCCTTATCCTTGCAGAAATGGACGGAGAAGTCTGGCCGAAGCCAATCAATTTAGATGCAGTGAAACGATATTATGTGTAATCATATGCTTTCTCTTCATGATGTAATTTGAACTATGCCTGACCCGATCCCCTTTTAAGAGGGGATATGTAGGTAGCCCTATGGGTTCGGTCACAATTTAATAAAAATTTCATTTTTCCCCACTATCGGAACTGGGGCAGAATTTTGAGGAGGACCCTCAAAATTCCGAAGTCAGTTTTCAGTCTTGTCATCGCCAGAAGCTCCAACCCAGTAAACTGAGGCAGAATTTTGAGGAAAGGTTGATCGTCTCCAGTCATTCAGCGCAGCTGTCAGAAGTGCCACCCCAGTAAACTGGGGCAGAATTTTGAGGAGGACCCTCAAAATTACGGAGCAAGCGAGGTTGCAATGTCTTGGACCACGTCGCAGTCATTGGTTCATCCAAAAGAAAATTGCTTTTCAAATATATACCTACGTTATAGTTATTAAATCATGCATAACTATTGTCACACCTCTTTTTTACGGCGCTTACACCCCGGCGAAAGGGATATAAACATAAAAAGAGTTTTTCCAATTAAAGGACGGTTGAAACGGGATTCTTTTATTTAAAAGATTCAGAGTCGCCACTTGGGAGATTGATGGTGTCCCAAGTCACCGGTTTGAATCCCGAGTCAAGGAAAGGGTTTGACTCTGTTACAGTCTGCGAACTAGAAATCCTAGGTAAGGAATTCTGTTAATCCGGGAGAAGGTGTTAGGCATTCCCGAATT
>MU694020.1:0-30804 GCA_026770625.1 Nicotiana glauca
AGGCCTAAATTAAATATTTTACGCTAAACTCGTGAAAATTCTCGGGGAGGGTCAAAAATCACGTGTTTACACTAACCAAAAAAAAATTTATTTTTTTTCATTGTGCATTTTGAACTGGACCTATAAGGTGATCTTAATCATCCCTAATTCCAACCTGTTCCTCTCAAAGTTTTCTCTACTCAGTGATTTAGTGAAAATGTCAGCAATTTGCTTATTAGTAGCACATAATTGTATAGAGATCAGTTCTTTCTCATAATTATCTCTTAAGAAGTGTTGTCTAGCATCTATATGCTTAGTCCTCTTATGATGAACAGGGTTCTTTGTCATACTTATAGCGCTAGTGTTATCACAAAATATTGGAATACAACCAACTTCAATACCAAAATCTACCAGTTATTTGATGCATAGAAATTGAGCCCAACAAGATGCAGCAGCAACATACTCAGCTTCAACTGTAGATAAGGATACTGAGTTTTGTTTTTTGGTAGCCCATGACACAAGACATGAACCAAGGAAGTGTGCCATACCTGAGGTTCTCTTCCTATCCACTAGAAAACTTGCATAATCAGCATCAACATATCCAACTAGATTAAGATTGCTACCTTTGGGATACCAAAGACACAAATCAGTAGTGCCTTTCAAGTATCTTAGTATCCTTTTGACAGCAGTCTAGTGAGATTCTTTAGGATTTGCCTGAAAGCAAGCACAAAGCCCTACATTGAAAACAATGTCAGGTCTGCTAGCAGTAAGATACAGAAGTGAACCAATAATACCCTTATACAACTTTTGATCAATTGATGAACCAAGTTCATCGACATCTAATATAGTAGCAGTTGCAATGAGTGTGTCTATTTCTTTGGATTCTTCCATTTTAAACTTTTTGATTAGATCCTTTGCATACTTTTGCTGATGGATCATGGTTCCACTAGGACTTTGTTTGATTTGTAAGCCTAAGAAGAAGTTAAGCTCACCCATCATGCTCATTTCAAACTCACTACCCATTAATTTTGCAAAGTCCTTACTTAACTTATCAGTGGTGGCCCCAAAGATTATGTCATCGACATATATTTGTACAACAAGGAGATCATTACCTTTTTCCCTTAAGAATAAGGTACTATCAATTTTACCTCTTTTGTAACCATGTTCCAGCAAGAATTTGGACAATCTTTCATACCATGCTCTTGGTGCTTGATCGAGCTCATAGAGAGCCTTGAATAACTTGTACACATGCTCAGGACATTCCTTTCTCTCAAACCCTGGAGGTTGTTTTACAAAAACTTCTTCCTTTAGTTACCCATTCAGGAAGGCACTTTTTACATCCATTTGATGAAGAGTGAATTCCATGTGTGTTGCAAAGGCCACGAGAAGTCTAATTGCCTCTAGTCTTGCAATTGGAGTAAAAGTCTCATCATAGTCTATGCCATCCTCTTGGCTGTAACCTTGGACCACCAGCCTTGCTTTATTTCTTGTAACTGTTCCATCTTCATCAAGTTGGTTTCTAAAGACCCATTTTGTACCAATGACTTATCTGTCCTTGGGTCTTGGAACTAGATGCCAAATTTGACTTCTTTCAAACTAGTTGAGTTCATCTTGCATAGCAATCACCCAATCTGCATCTTGTAAAGCCTCACCAACATTTTTAGGTTCAATAACTGACAAAAAAGCATCAAAAGCACACATATTCTTTAATTGTGATCTAGTTTTTACTCTAGAAGTTGGATTAGTGATAATGTTCTCAAGGGGATAAGAACTTTGATACTTGTGAGGTTTTACAACCAACTGGTTTTTGCTAGATATTTCTCCCATGTTCTGCTGCTGAGGAACATTGTCATGAACGGGTTCCTTTAAGGGATTTATTTCAGTTCTTGATTAGTTTCCCATGTCAGGGTGCCCTAGATGGAAGAACCTATTCCATCACCTGTTCCTTCTGTTGGTTCCATTTTGACTTGAGCTTAGGCTTCAGTCAAGTCTTTTACCAATCCAATGGCTTCATCTCCATGTTCTTGTCTTTTAGAAAGAATGTTAGTTTCATCAAATACTACATGTAAACTTTCTTCTACACACAAAGTTCTTTTATTAAACACTTTATATGCTTTTGTATGTGAAGAATATCCCAAGCATACTCCCTCATCACTTCTGAGATCAAACTTACCTAGGGAGTCCTTTCTACTATTGTGCGCATAGAACTTTCAACCAAATGCCCTAAGATGGGATATGTTTGGTTTTCTCCCTTTAAGTAACTCATAGGGAGTCTTCTCTACATGAGGTCTAGTCATGCATCTATTGATTATGTAACATGCAGTGTTTACAGCCTCTGCCCAGAAGCTGTGAGGCAGTTTACTAGAAAGCAACATGTTCCTAGCCATGTCCTCAAGGGTCCTATTCTTTCTTCAAATACTCTATTTTGTTGAGGAGTCCTAGGGGCAGAGAAATTATGATCTATACCATTTTTATCACATAATTCAGCAAACTTGGAATTTTCAAATTCAGTTCTATGATCAGACCTAATGGATGCAAGTTGATTCCCTAATTGTTTCTGAGTTTTTCCAACAAATGCAGTAAACATGTCAAATGCTTCATCTGTAGTGGTTACAAATAGAACCCAGGTAAATCTTGAATAATCATTAACATGCACCATTACATATTTCTTTCCACCTCTGCTCATGTTTCTCATCAGACCACATAGATCCATATGGACCAGTTCCAACGACTTGGTTGTACTTACCATTTTCTTGCTTTTGAAGGATAATTTTACCTACTTCCCCCTTACACATGCCTCACAAACTTTGTCTTCCTTGAACTTGATAGTAGGTAACCCTATCACCAAGTCCTTAGAGACTAATTTGTTTAGCTGATTTAGAATTACATGACCAAGTCTTTTGTACAACCGGAGGGAATAATTAACCAACACACTTAGACAAGTGAGTTTATTTTCTAAGAGAGTGGACAAATCAACACTGTAAATATTGTTAACTCTCTTTCCCTGCAATACAATCGTTTTAGTGGTAAGGTTAATCACAAAGCATTTGGTAGAGGTGAAAGCTACAAGGTTATCTCTATCACACAGTTGTGACACACTTATTAGGCTATATTTCAAGCCATTTATCAAGTAGATATTCTCTATGGAGTGAGAATCTGTCTTACCTACCTTTCCAACCCCAATGATCTCACCTTTCTTTCCATTACCAAAGGAGACATTTCCTCCTTTTAAGTCCTCAAGTGAAAGGAACTGGTCCTTATTCCCAGTCATATGTTTTGAGCAGCCACTATCCATGTACCATATTTGGCTCCTCCCTTTTAGTTGGACCTGTAAAAAGAAATTAGGGGTTAGTCTTAGGAACCCAAACTAGTTTGGGTCCCTTTCTATAGGAAAAGGGATAAATCAAATTTCTTCTAGCCCACCCGGGTAGCTTGTTCTTTTCTTGAACAAAATTTTTGTTCTTTTGACTGGCCTTTTGTTTTGCATTGCATTTATTTTTGTAATGACCAATTTTGCCACAGTGGGTGCAGATCTTATTCTCAGGAAGTGTGAGGTACTTGATTTTAGGGTCCCATTTTGGTGCTTGAGTCCCATATCCAAGTCCTCTTTTATTGTTGTTGTGACGCTTTTGCAACTAAGAAAGTGCATCTGAAGCCTTGTTCCATTTGCAAGTTGTGTCTAGTTCATGTTTCACCTTTCCTAGATCTTCTCTTAAGACTTTAATCAATTCATCCTTCTCATACAATTCATCCTTCATTTTTCCTAAGTTTTCCTCTAGAGTGAGATAGGTGAGATCAACTTTCTTCTTTCCTGTTCCTAGTTTCAGTTTTAGATTTTCAGACCTAAGTTCTAGGACACTAGTGTCAAGTTCAAGAACCTTGTTCTCCAACTCAGCATTTTTGCAATCACTCTCATTAGCCCTAGACTCTAGACTTTTGCATTTTGCTTTTAGGATCACACATTCCCTAGACAGATCTTCCTTCTCATTGTTGATTATTTCAGACTCATCAATGATGTCTAGTAACAACTCAAATAACCTTTCTTTAGAGAGAAATTTAATCTTGTCTTTGAGATAAAGAATACTTACCTCTTGTTCATCATCTGATTCTCCAATAGCCATAAGCGCCTTTTCTTCTTCACTTCACCTTCTGAGTCCTCATATGATGTTTCTCCCCAGGCAGCATCCATAGCATTTGTTGATCCTTTGTTCCTTTTTGGTTGAACCTGTTCCTTCTTCCTGTTACTTCGTTCAGCCCTTTCTTTATTCCACTCAATTTCCTGTTGACGGCAGCTCTTGATCATGTGATTAGTCTTACCACACTTGTAGCAAACCTCATTGGTCTGCTTCTCAGGAGCCTTTGGCTTGTTGAAGGTTTTACCTTTTGAAGAACCCTTTCCTCTTATCAGGTACTTTTTGAAATCTCTAGTGATCATAGCCATCTCATCATCCTCCATATCTGAACCTTCAGCAATTCTGAGATCTAGGCTTCTCTCATTCTTGGGTGTATCCATCTTCATAGTTTACCTTCTCAGTTCATAAGCAGTAAGGTTTCCAATCAGTTCATCGAGCTTGAGGGTAGTAATATTTTGAGATTCCTGAATAACAGTGATTTTGCTTTCCCATGAAACTGGTAGAACCCTTGTCAAGATTTTCTCAACCTTGTATTCTTCAAGGATAATTCTTCCAAGAGATTTAAGTTTATTTGTCAGTATAGTGAACCTAGTATACATCTCTTAGATAGTTTCTCCTTCCTTCATAGTAAAATTCTCATATTAAGAATACAGTATTGTTCCTTTGGACCTCTTCACTTGAGGTGTTCCTTCATGAGCCACTTGCAGAGTGTTCCAGATTTCTTTAATAGTGGTACAACTTTGAATTCTACTGTACTCATCTGGACCTAGTCCACACATAAGCCATTTCTTGGCCTTAGCATTTTTCTCCCACTTTTTTAGGTCTTCAGCAGTGCAGTCAGCTCTTGTCTTTGGCACATCCTCTCCTTTAGCATTCTTCTTTGTAGTTGCCAGAGGACCATCAGTAACTATGTACCAGAGTTCATAGTCTTCTCCTATTATGTGATCCCTCATCCTGTTCTTCCACCATGAATAGTACTGACCATTGAAGAGTGGAGGCCCAGCAGTGGATTGCCCTTCCTAGTTTCTAGGTGGTGCACTCATGTTGATCTTTTCCTAAGGTGATATCCTCTTCAAGGATAAACCGCTCTGATACCAATTGATATTCTAAATGTCAATACCACACGGGGGGGGGGGGTAATTTGTTTGGTACCTAATTTTTGCTCTAGAAGAACCTGGTTCTTCTAGGTGTACTTACTACTACTATTTGCAGGATTAAAAGTACATAAAATAAAGAACACAAAGATTTTTACGTGGAAAACATCTGGCTTAAAAGGTGAAAAAACCAAGACCTACTACTCAGTAGGATTTTCCCAATCTTTCACTAAAATCACTGAGCCAAAAACAACATTTACAAAAACTCTTTGTAAACCTAAGGATTAACTCTAATCCCTGTGTAGCACATAGCCTCAACTGTTGCTACACTTGAAGTTAGCCTATAACTTGAACACTCAAACTACCTAGTACAAATGCTTCTATGAAAGCTGAAAGGTACAACTTTAAACTGCCTACTACAATTGAACTATAATAAAAGAAAGACGTAATGAAATTGGTTCTTCTATCTTGTCCAAGTAGCTTCAAGAATGCACACTCAAATCTGACATAAATTGCTTGCAAAATTGCCTCGCTCTTTTGCTCTCAATTTAGTTTAACTTCTGCATTTGTGCAATACCTATAAAAGAGAACAATCACTGTTATTTAAAGAGTTAGTAATTAGAGTTTGATTGAGACTCAATTGTTGATCTTCGAATGAAGTTGAGTCCTTGATCAACACAAACTCCAACCCTAACCTTTATCCGAATCTGTGTTCTCTTCTCATAAGGAGACTTTCCCTCTTTATCCCATATACAACCTTTTCGATCAGTTCAGTAGATATTGTTGCTTGATCAATAGGACTTATCTCCTTCACGTGCATCTCACATGTATAGGTTGACAAACACTGTGCTTCACCTGATGGACCTGGTCCATGACTGAGTTCATTTGTCATTCTTCAAAACTTTACCTGTTCTTGGGCCAACAGAAATAGACTAAGAGACACTCCTCCACCTTTACCCACTGCCCAAGCTTCAGTAAATGTATCTTCTGAGTCGTATGCGGGCTCAGCTGAAGGCAGTAGGGATGAATACTCCACCTCTCCCATAACTTCATTATTCGGAGAGGGGGGCAGTAGGAGAAGATGAGGAAGAAGGAGGAGATGTGGGTGAACCTTCAGTGGGAGGCATTTTTAGAACTAGAAAGTTGGAGGTGTGGCAAGACTACTTCGTGAGTAAGGTGGCCTACCATAAATTCAAGAAATGGTGGCCTGTGAGGAAATTGATTCCGGAGCGGAGCTTTGTAGATAGAGATCTCTTGCCTCACAACCCCGGTGTGAGAAGACAATTTAGAGATAGAATGGGCTGGAAGCACTTCTTAGGGGTTGTGTGGATGCAAATAAGCACTTGGTCAAGGAATTCTATACCAATGCTGCCCACATAAGAAAAGGGCACCAAAGTTACCAAGATGCGAAATTTAAAAGTTTTGTTTGATGGAAAGTCAATAACTGCCTACTTGTGTTTCGATGAGGAGGATGAGTCGCTGTACTTGGCGAAAATGGAATTTGGTAAGGAGGTCCGTCCTTGGTTGTCACAGTATCTGGCAATCCCAGGTACCACCCCTGATTGGTTGAATGCGGGAGTAAAAATTTTGAGAAGAAGTTTGAATTTCGAGGCCAAGGGGTGGGAAATGTTTGTGTGTAGCAGATTGGAACCAACTACCCATGAAAAATCCCTCCCTCTTCACCGGGCAGTATTGGTAGCATCAATCATGGAGAGGTACCCGATTAACATCGGGAATGTGATGTCTCGGGCGATCACATAGGTGGTGAGTTAAGGTGACAGAAATTACCCTTTCCTCAGCTTCTTAACCATGTACCTCAGGGACCTCAAAGTAGAAAATCGGCCTTTTGATATAAAAGTGAAAGAAAAGGCCCTGTTCTCATGGTATAACATGCATGGTGATGACAACCCAAAAGGCAAGAACTTCAAAGGAACAATCACTGCTTCTACTGGCCAGTCTAAAGAGCCAGTAGTGGTAGTGGCTCCTACTCAGTCTGCTTCTACCTCAGCGGACATGCCCCCTGGCCCATTCACTTCAGCAGTTCCAAACATACCTTCCACATCGACTTACCTCGTGACTGTCTAGCATTTGAATCAGGCATTTTTTAGCATCAACAACTAGATGCGGACAACTTCTTCTAAGCTGTCTGTCCTCACTACTATAGTAGCAGCTCAGTCGGCACCTCTGCCTCCACAGGTCCCACAGTTTATAGAGGACACCCTCAAGGAGATTCCAGAAAACCAGAAGAAGATCCTTGATACTCATAAATTGCTTAAACAAGCTCTCAAGTAGCTTGCTAGGAGGCCAAGAAGATGAGGAAGACTGGGGCTTCTAAGGAGTCGGTGAAGGAGTTGCGGGTTGAGGTTGACAGGTTGAAGGCAGATCATCTGAATTTGGACTTATTGCTACATGACCTGATACCAGTAGCCCATCCCCAGCCAGAGCAGTCCCAAAGGCCTTCCAAGATGAAGATGATGATCCCCTGCGCAGACGATGCAGTCATCCAGTTGGCAGACCCACCGGAGACCTCCTCTAGTCAACCATAGGATGAAGCTTAGGAGCCTGTCCAGGTCCAGGCCTAGGTCCCAGCAGCAGAGCAGCATGTCATAGGGAATCCGTTTAAGGTTCCTGAGCATATTGAGGACCCAGGGACCACTCAGGATCCCATGTAGACAGATGAGCCATAGGGAGTTTCTATATCCTTTTTCCCTTTATTTTTGGTACTTATTTTGCTTAGTTGGCATTGAGGACAATGCCAGCTTTGATTTGAGGGGATATGCCCTACTTTGATTTGATATGGATGACTGTATATATTTAAAGATTTTATGATTTCTTTATTTTTCATCTTTGGTATGTGTATAATTTGGTACTTCATTACATTTTTCATACTTTTCACTTTGGGTCTGTATATAAAAGTTATATTACATTGTATATATTCAGCCCCGTATTGTATATTCGATTAAAATCCCCTCTTGTACATATTCATTCTACTTTCTGCATTTTTCTTTTTCTTAGCTTCTTAGTTATGTTTGTAGCCTCTTGTTTTGAATGTTTGCAATAAGCCTTTGGTTTTCTTAATTCCACTGTTCTTTCCAAAGGCGGAATTTGTGTGAACCAGGTGACTTTTCTCAATGATGGGTGGCGTGACAACCTTCTGAAGGTTTTGAGTCTGTTTTTCTTTTTTCTTATAGTAGTTAGTGGTTAAGGGTTCCTCAAGCAAAGCTTCACTTGGGCCTAGCACATTTTCCTTTCATCTCATGGTAAAAAACAAATCGTTGTCTTTATGATGGTAAAAGTCGTGACCTTGAGACTCTTGTGTTGATCGATAATCATCGAGTGGTTTTTTGGGACCATGATGTGCTCAAATCTTATCTAAGATCATTTTGGGCCCCCGACTCTGTGTCTTTTGTGATCCCATATCTTGTTTGGCGAGAAATTACATTGAAAGTCCAAGTCTCGAGCCATTGGTCTAGAACTTCCCCTGGATATTTGTTGAGGCAAAATCCTAAGTGAATTTTGACTTGAGACATGATTATAGGATCTCCTTGATCCAAATGATAGCTTGAACACTTCCATAGCCTATCAATGATAAAATCCTTAGTCAACCCCTTTGAGCCTTAGACCTATTTCCTTCAAGAACCATGATACAAGCCTTTACCCATTCTAAAAGATACCCTCTCTTGGCAATCGATCTTTCCTTTGCATATGGAAAAAGTATAAGTTTTGTGGGAGAGACGAGGATTGCAAAAAAGTGGTAAAAAGGTACAAAATGAAAAAGGAAAGGTAATGAAAAAGAAAGAAAAGAAAAAATACAAAAAGAATACTCAATGTAGAAATGAATAAAAAGGGATTCAAGAAAAACAAAGAATGAAAGGCGTGTAAAATTGAGAAAGGAGAAAATATTTGAAATGTATAAGAAAGAGTGACAGTGTGTCTCTTTAACCCCTTAGAAAGAAGTGAAAAGACTCAAAAAGTCAAGTGAATGTGTGCCAAAATGAAACAAAAGAAGTGCTTAAGGGAAGATGGAACCTACTTAGACCAAACATTGCCTACCAGGAACCAAAAGTCTTCACTATTTCTCCACAAAAGCCCTATATGATCTCTAGTTGATGAAACTTACATTAGTGGTGACTCACATAAGGGCCAAGCATATGGTACTTAGAGCCGGACTTGTGACTTTTCCTTGAGAGAGATGAGTCAATTTCCAATAGCCTTGTTCTGAGTGCCACTATCCTAAAGGTGAGGTTTGCTTAGGGAGAATTGAGGATATGTGAGTTTGGGTTCCACAATGACCAAAGTAATAGAAAGAGTTCTTTGATGTGTTGAGTCAACTCTTTATTCTCTTGTGTCACACTTGATCCATGGTGTTTAAAAGAGTAAATGTTATTAATGATTCATTTGTATTGAGGGCAATCATTAGTCCCAATTGATGCTAGATGAGGTCACTTTAGGACAGCTGAGTTTTCTTGGATTTTCTCTTAAGGGGTGGGTCTAATTTTGTTTACTTGAGGACAAGCAAAAGTTTAAGTTTGGGGGAGTTGATAACTAGATATTTTGATACATTTTATACTCCTTCTTGCTTAAGTTTTGATTAGAAATGTATACAAAATATGAGCCTGATTGCAGGTTTGATCAACAAGGTGACAAGATGTCAAAGATCATCTCAAAAAGAAGTGAAACTTGCACAAGTACCAAGACAAGACAAAGATCAGGAAAAACATGGCTAGTGCGGCCGCACACCATTCTGTGCGGTCCGCACAAGGAGGTTCAGAGAGGCTGCTATTCAGGTAACCGCACAAGGTTTTGTGCCGTCCGCGCTCCATTTCATGAGGACCGCACTAGACGCCACCATGGCCGCACTTGATTTTGTGTGGTCCGCTTTGTCCAAGTTCAGAGAGCCTTTTATTCAAGTTCAGAGCCCTAGTGCAGCAGCACGTGATTTTGTGCAGTCTGCACTAGCCCCGCATGGGTATTTTTGTTAGATATTTTTGGCCTAGTATAAATTAATTCTTTTCCCACTTTTAGGTTATCAGATAGTTTGCACTGAAGGATGCACTCGTGACTTCGATTATTTTAGCTGTTTTGAGTAATTTTAGCTGTATTTCAACATTTAATCTTCAAGTTTAAGTTAGTAATTAATTAATATGAGTTTTTCTTCATCTATTTTTTTATTTTCTTCTCTAATTATGAGTAGCTAGACCCATAAACTAGGGTTGTAGCTCAACCCTAATATGGGTAACTGATGGGTCTTGTGTTTTAGGGCTTGATTGACTATGGGTATTTGATATTTGGACTAATTTCATGTTTAATTTCTGAATTAGTGGTTGCAAAAACTAGTTTGTGTTTAGTTTACTTTGGCTCTTCTTGAAAAAGAGATCCTAAGTCTCTAAAATTGATCCAACAAGGAATTGGGGCATACTCAAGAGGTTGATAGCCCCAGTTAAAGGTTTAAACCTGGAGATAGTAATACCCAACTTGAGCCCTGATTGCTCGTGCAAATTTGCATACCCAATTGGTCTTGAGAAAGTCAATTCCCAGGTTTACTTTGGGCCTAATTCAAGCTCCCTATAGAGTATATTTATTTATGTAATTCATTCACTATTGGTCTGTGATAGTGATCTTTGTAAACATATGTTTGGGGAAATTAGTAAAAGGGAAGGGGACTCTTATATGATTTTTGTGAGGGAAATCGGGTAGAAATCATGCCTTAGGTTTATTATGTTTATTTGCTTAGAAACCATGCTTTAGGTTTGTTTGGCATACTAGAAAACAAGTTATAGGCTCATCACCTCATTTGTCAAGAAATTCTGCTTCCACATGATCATGATCACCTAGAAATTGTGTTTTTAGAGCACTACTATAGTCCTGCTTAACAAAACGTGCATTAGAGATCCTGCCCTAGGACTGTTGTCGCATTTTTTTAAAACCATGTCTACATCGCATCAATCAGTAACTATCCTATTTAAGAAATAAATCTCAACACCTAGATATCACATTCTAGGATTTACTAAATGTAAACCAGCACTGTATTGTTCAGCACCTAGACCAACATGCCTATATGATTTAATAAGTTCCAAAACTGTTTGTTTTTAAACTGATCTGGTTTGCATTTAGACAATATGTTTATAGGGTATCTCCGCCTAGGGAAGCTTGTAGGTAATTAAAATCTTATAAAAACTGGAAGCTATGCTGTGCTTATTTGTAAATTGTCCAGATTCAACAGATCCTAAAATCAGTAGGCAAACTGATAATGTCTTTAACACTTTTTCCCTAACTCAGCATTGCATATGTTCTGTCTTGTGTTTCACCTAGATATTCTATCATTAGGACTCTTTTCAAATGTCTAAAATACTGTTGTCTGAGACGGGCATTTGTTTGTTCTATTTGTGAAGGTAATATGTGAGCCCCTTTTAATTGTTCTTTATTTGACAGTCCTAATTGTCTTGTTTGTCGCAAAGAGTTTTCTCCTTTAATTACTATATGAGAGTCTAGATCCATCCTTACTAGAAGTCCTAAAATACCTCGGGGATTATATAAGTAAAGGAACGGGTAGTTCACACATAGGTAGTTCACACATAGGATATATCTTAAGGTTGCTAGAACGCTTTAGGCTATGACCAAGGGGAGGGAATTGGGTAGTAAATGGTATGATGATCTGTGTGCCAATGCCACGCGTAACCCCTTTAGTTGAGGAAGGCTTACCGGGTATTATACAGATCTGATCCTATAGGCTGACAAACCTAGGACCTCCCTCACTCCATCCTAAAATTCCTTTATCTCACATTTGTGCTTAAACTGCTTTCCTGTCAAATTTTTCCTATCTTATATGTGTTCTTAGACTATTCATTTGTTACACGACAAATTTACATAAATCAAGTTCGGTCGGGACCTACCGTTGTGGACCGCGAAGGGTGCCTAACACCTTTCTCTCAAGGTTATTTTGAGCTCTTACCTTAATCTCTGATAATGCAAACTAGTTATATGAGTTAATTGCTCTAGGTGGCCTAACGCACCTTAATCTGTTAGGTGATGACTCTTCAAATTCAAATACCCAATTCCCAAAAGAAAATGAGTTGTTCCCAATGAATATCAAAACTCCGACTCCGTGAGGAATAAGAGGGCCCAACAGTGCCTTCGTCTGTGTTTAGAGCGCTGTGCGAACTGATATCAACTGGCTCCACGTTTGACACTCTCCCAAGGTTTATGGGTGGAACGCCGACCCCTATACCGTTGTTTTCTTCGAGTTCCTCACTGTCATAAGCATGTGCTTTTTGTGGGCTAGACATGTTTTAGCCTTAAATCAAAGAATCTTTGACAAAAAAACTGTGAAGTATAACGTGTGTTATCAGAAAACAAGCACTAAAATAATTACTATTATCTTTAGACCCACGGTGGGCGCCAAACTCTTTACCTCGAAAATATGAGTAACAATTAAGGATAATTTATGGTTTTAAATATATTTGATTTATTATAATACATTGGATATTCAAGTAATATTAAGTTTAGGTAAGAAGAATTGATGAACCAAACCAGTCTTATTAAGCACTAAGGGCCTCAAGCTCAATTATCTAGGGGTCTCGAGGTCAATTAAGAACAATAAAGTATGAACAATAAAATAAAGACAATAAAGTTGAAGAAAAATTGTTGAGCATGTTCACTACAAAAAAGGGCTATTTGCGGGGGTTAAATTTGCAAATTATGGGGGTCAAAAACACCCGCAAATTGTTGTCGCGGTGTTTTCAAAAACCCCTGTAATATTTATCGCCGCAATAAATTTGCGGGGGTTTTTCGTAACCGTTGGTATCATTAGCGGTGGTTGATTTACTGACAATTTAACCCCCGCATTTTCAATATTTAATCAATTTGAAACTTTTTTGAGGAAAATATTGCGGCGGTTGGAACCCCCGTAAATCAAGCAATTCGCAGGGGTTTAAACCTATGCAATTTGCATAGCATATTCTCTTTACTTAATTAGAGAGTTATAATAACCTCAGTTATTTTTTCAAAATAATATGATTTTTTGGGGTAATTGTGGCTCCAAAAATTTTCCATGGAATATTTTAAATATATTAATATTATGAAGCATGAACATAATATTGAAATTGCATATCAATGTAGACATGTAATTTTTGACCCTCCCCGAAATTTATACCTTTTAGTGCTTAGATGTTGGTTTTACGTATAATATTGTTATTTTGACTATTTATTTACTTTATTTTATCTTAAAAAACCAAGAACTGCAAAAAAAGATTTTCACAAAGAAAAATATTAGCTAGACACCTTCTTTTCCTTTTTTTCCAAGAACAAGCACCAACACAGAATATTTTAGAATAGGGACCACACAAATTCTTTCTTGTTCTCCAAGCTGAAATTGACATATACCCAGTACACACACACAGAAGAGGGGGAAACCTAAGAAAGAAACCTTCATCTACACCCCTGAGCTTTAGCCGCAATTCCGATTCTCATCACAACGCTGCGCCTCCAACCAGATACAAGCTCGTCGGAAAAACTCATTAAAACCTGCGAGTTCACCCATCCCTTCACCAAACCTAAGATCCTCCCCTTCACCCTAGGAGCAGCTCGAAAGAGGCAGTGTGAGCGTGAGATGAACAGCTCCAAATTCGGTTTTATTGCATCGAAAAGAAAATCTAAATAGCCTCTTCTGATCGTATCCCTCTGCTCTCCCTCTATTATTACTCCACTATTTCAGAGCAGACCTTTCAATTTTGTTGTTGACGAAGCCATCTCAACCAGAATTCCGAGTTAATTGCTGCTTTCTTACTTTCTTTCTGTTAAGATAAACTAATTTCTGTGAAAACAATTGAAATCCTGTTCTGCTAAGTTGTAGTGGGGCTAGGGTGTTGAAGAAGTTTGAGGTCGTTGTTCGATGTTCCATTCGGCGTCACCGGTCGTGGTTCCTGCTTTGGTGATTGTTGGACTTTAAGCATTGGGCTTTAAAAGTCTAAGAGTGTGAATTGGAAATGGAGGGAAATAAAATGGAGGGAAATAAAAATTTGAATGAAGTGAGCTTTTGACTTGCACTTTGTACCTCATTGGTGAGGGACAATTACATTTGTGTGCTTATATATAGAATCATTTCTTAAAGCTCTTGAAAGGAGTTAAAGAGAATGAACCCTCATGCCGTCATCGTCGCTCGCTTGGCTCGGCTTCGGCTTCGGCTTTGGATTTGTCAAATGATTTGGACAAAATTTATTTAATTAATTATTTAATAATTAATTAAATCTGCTGCAGATTCAGAAGGTTACTCTAGCCGCAATCCTGGCATAACCGCGGCAGGATGCAGATTCAGAAGGCCACTTTGGCCGCGGTCCCGGCGTAACCGCAGCAGAACGCGTAAAATTCTAAACAGACACATTTTCCAGAACAAACATCACACCTCTTCCAATAATTTCCTATAAATTTAGAGGCATGACTTTGTTTTTAACACACCGAAAAATTACAGAACTTCCTTCTTTCTGAAAATATTGCATTCTAATTCGCAGTCTCTCTCTCTCAAATTCGTAAGTGTGATTTTGCTCCGTTCTTTGAGTTCGTTGGTATCCTGAAGTTTGTATTGCCACTGTTGCAGGAAGGTTTATTCCGTTTCATCCTGGAAGGATTTAATCCATTATCTTGGCAACGTATGAGGGGGTTAAAATTCCTTAAGGACGCACAAGCAAATTGTGGACTCGAAATATTTCTTTTTTTTTTTTACTGTTTTTCAATTTCTTTTATTCTTTTAACAGTTTTCTGATTTTGTGTTTTAACACTGTAGCATTTCACAAGCTTAAGGAATATTACACTAACGTTTCTGTGTTGAAATATATATTAAACTATTATTTATATTTTGTATACTGGTTTAGAGACTAAAGCCTTCGTGCTTTCTACTCCAATAATTGTTCTGTCCGGTTTAAAGTATATCAAAACTTTACCGGAATATTAAACGTACGGGTTTGAAGTATATAAAAACTTTACCATTGTTACGTGTTGTATGTTTGGTTTGGTATTCAGTTTGAAGATATCAAAACTTCACTGATTTAACAAAAGTTTTGTTTTGTTTCTAACATTACAGAAAAATGATGAATGAAAACCAAACTAATGGAAATGATGTGGGAACGGGTGCTATTGTTACGAATGTTGCTGCCTCGTCAAGCCGTTCAACTCCTGCTCATGCTATGGCACTAGAAGAAAAACCTGAAAAGTTTTCCGGTATAGACTTCAAACGCTAGCAAATGAAGATGCTCTTCTATCTTAATACGTTGAGTTTGCAGCGATTCATCAAGAAGGATCCTCCGGTCCTGGCCGAAAACACTCCAAATGACGAACGTTTTATAGTAACTGAAGCATGGAAATATTATGATTTCTTGTGCAAAAACTACATTTTGAGTTGTTTGGAAGATAGCTTGTACAATGTCTATAGTGTCATGGAAACTTTAAAAGCGTTGTGGAATGCGTTTGAGAAAAAGTACAAGACTGAGGATGCCGGACTTAAGAAGTTAGTGGCTGCAAGGTTTTCGGATTTCAAGATGATTGACACTAGGTCGGTCATAACTCAAGTCCAAGAATTACAAGTTATTGTGCATGACCTCCTTGCTGAAGGTATCACCCGAATCAATAATTTTATTAATAAGATTTATCTTGTTATTAATTATGAATTTATTGCTGAAAGTATGGTCATAAATGAGGCCTTTCAAGTCGCCGCTTTCATTGAGAAATTACCTCCGTTGTGGAAAGACTTTAAGAACTATTTAAAACACAAGCGGAAGGAGATGACACTTGAAGACTTGATTGTCCGTTTGAGGATAGAAGAAGACAACAAAAATGCTAAAAATAATTCACGTGGAAACTCGATAATAATAAGAGTTAACATTGTTATGGAGGCTCCACAAAACAAGAAGAGAAAGAAGGCTTCTGGACCAAAGAATTATCCAAGCAAGAAAAAGTTCAAGGGTAATTGCCACAACTATGGAAAATTTGGGCATAAGGCCGTAGATTGTCGTGCACCAAAGAATGATAAGAAGAAGAAGAATCAAGCTAACATGGTTGAAAATGCTGAAGAAATGGAGGACTTGTGTGCCAATCCTAAAGAATGATGGATAGATTCTGGAGCCACCCACCATGTTTGTGCTAACAAGGAGTTATTTTCTTCTTATGCCCGACCCGACGAGACAATTTTATGGGAAATTCGTCTACAACAAAAATTGAAGGAGTTGGCAAGGTTGCATTGAAGATGACGTCGCGAAAAATAGTGACTCTAAACCAAGTTCTCCATGTTCCAGAAATTCGCAAGAATCTTGTGTCTACCTCACTTCTTGTCAAGAATGGATTCAAATGTATTTTTGTTTCTAACAGTGTTGTACTAAGTAAGAATGATATGTATGTAGGAAAAGGTTACCTGAATGAGGGCCTTTTTAAGCTAAATGTAATAGCAGTTCCTATCAGTAAAGGTAATGCTTCTTCCTACTTACTTGCGTCAAACACTTTATGACATTTACGCTTAGGTCACGTCAACTTCAAAACATTGCGAAAAATGATAAATTTAGAAGTATTGCCAAAATTTGATTGCATTAATTCCAAATGTCAAATATCTGTGGAATCAAAGTATGTTAAGCATCCTTATAACTCCGTTGAAAGGAATTCAAGTCCTTTAGACTTAATTCACACAGATATTTGCGACATGAAGTCAACACCATCTTGCGGTGGAAAAATATATTTTATTACTTTTATTGATGATAGCACGAGATATTGTTATGTTTATTTACTTAACAGTAAAGATGAGGCAATTGATGCTTTCAAGCAATACAAGAGTGAAGTTGAAATACAACTAAACAAAAAGATCAAAATGATAAGAAGTGATAGGGGTGGCGAATATAAATCTCCTTTTGAAGAAATATTTTTAGAAAATGGCATTATTCACCAAACAACTGCCCTTTACTCTCCACAATCTAATGGAATTGCGGAGAGAAAGAATCGAACGTTGAAAGAGATGATAAATGCATTATTGATAAGTTCTGGTTTACCACAGAACTTGTGGGGGGAAGCTATACTTATAGCTAACTGAATAATCAACCGTGTATCTCATAGTAAAACACAGTACATTCCCTATGAAAAATGGAAAGGAAGGAAGCCCAGCTTGAAATACTTCAAAGTGTGGGGGTGTTTAGCTAAGGTACAAGTTCATAAATCTAAAAGGGTTAAGATAGGTCCAAAAACAGTTGATTGTGTATTTATTGGATATATAACAAATAGCAAGGCATATCGTTTTCTGGTTCATAAGTAAGAAAATCCTGAGATTTACGTTAATAGGATAATAGAATCAGATAATGCTGAATTCTTTGAAACTATTTATCCGTATAAAAAGGAAAGTGAAGTGACCTACCAAAAGTCAAAACGACCTCGGGAGGAAATAACAGATGGTATGCCTAATGAGGAAAATCCGAGAAGAAGTAAACGTCAACGGACTTCTACTTCATTCGGTCCAGATTTTCTGACTTTCCTGCTAGAAAATGAGCCTCGTACCTTCAAGGAAGCAATGTCTTCCTCAGAAGCACAATATTGGAAAGAAGCTGTCAATATGAAATAGAATCCATATTGAGCAACCATACCTGAGAATTGGTTGATCTTCCACCAGGTAACAAAATATTGGGTTCTAAATGAATTTTCAAGAAGAAAATAAAAGACTATGGTACTATTGACAAATACAAGGCAAGACTTGTTGTCAAAGGATTTAGACAGGGAGAAGGTC
Source organism: Nicotiana glauca (assembly GCA_026770625.1). Lineage (NCBI taxonomy): Eukaryota > Viridiplantae > Streptophyta > Magnoliopsida > Solanales > Solanaceae > Nicotiana > Nicotiana glauca. The sequence continues at coordinate 17,955 of MU694020.1, forward strand.
TTGACTATTTTGACACATACTCGCCGGTAACAAGAATTACATCCATTCGGATGCTAATAGTGTTAGCCTCCTTATATGATCTTCAAATCCATCAAATGGATGAAAAAACAGCCTTCTGAAATGGTGATTTAGAGGAAAAAATTTACATGGACTAACCTGAAGGGTTTGTGGTTCTGGAAAAAGAAAAGAAGGTGTGTCGACTTGTTAAGTCCCTTTATGGACTAAAACAAGCACCCAAGAAATGCCATGCGAAATTTGACCAAACAATGTTATCAAATGGATTTAAGATTAATAAATGTGATAAATGTGTTTACATTAAGAACGTTCCAAATTATATAGTCGTTGTTTTCTTATATGTTGATGATATACTAATAATGAGCAGAGACATTGATGACATTCAAGCTACTAAGCGTATGCTTGCTAGTAAATTTGATATGAAAGACTTAGGAGTTGTCGATGTAATTCTAGGAATTAAAATCCAGAGGACTCCTTAGGTTCTAGCTTTGTCTCAATCACATTACGTGAAAATGGTACTTGAAAAATTTAAACACTTGGAATTTAGAAGTGCAAGAACTCCAATTGACTTAAATCATCATCTTATAAAGAATAAAGGTGAAAGTACGTTTCAATTGGAGTATGCTCGTATGTTGGGAAGCTTAATGTACATCATGAACTGTACGGATATAGCTTGTGCAATAAGTAAACTTAGTCGATTCACAAGTAATCCAAACAAATATCAATGGGTGGCAATGAAACGAGTTCTGGGATATTTGAAATATACCCAAGACTACGCTTTGTACTACAACAAATATCCTGTAGTTATCAAAGGATATAGTGATACAAATTGGATAACCGGCTCCACAGAAACAAAGTCTACAAGTGGATATGTTTTTACTCTTGGTGGAGGAGCAGTATCTTTTAAGTCTTCCAAACAAACGTGCATCGCTCGCTCTACAATGAAATCGGAGTTTATAGCTTTAGATAAAGCCGGTGAAGAAGCTGAATGACTTCGAAATTTCTTAGAAGACATTCCATTCTGGCCAAAACCTTTGGCTCCTATTTGCATACATTGCAATAGTGAGGCTGCAATAGGACAGGCAGGGAGCGTTATGTATAACGGAAAGTCTCATCGTATACGACGAAGACATAACACTATTAGACAACTACTTTCTAGTGGAATTATCACTATTGATTATGTAAGATCAAAGGATAATGTGGCGGATCCGCTTACAAAAGGCTTAACTAGAGAGGGAGTTGAGAAATCATCTAAGGGAATGGGACTATGGCCGAGGACAAGTCAACATGGCGGTAACTCTACCTAGAATTTTGGATGTTCCGAGATCTAGGTTCAAGGAGCTCAAACAAAGTTGTGATTGACCGGTTCAACATTGTCAAAGTAAAATCTTTGGTCCCTTCTCGTGATGAAGACAATGTTCAGTAACAAGGATAGAACTTTACACGTTCTTTAATGATTACCTAAGTTTGATGTGGTATTTATCAAATAGTGTCAATCTAAAGGATTACACATTTAGGAATCACCTATGTAAGTGTGAAGTGGAAGCCGCTTCAATGAGAATTCTGTAAGGCCAATTCTCTACGCACTTATGAAACCAAGCGGTGTTCATGGCTGAAACGAACATAACAATGAGAACCAAAAGACGGTTAAGGGTTGGTTGTGTGACATATGGTTATCTAGGTATACACTAAATTTCGACGGTTCAAAGATATCAAATCTACCGATTGACTGAGTATATCTGACATATGTTCACTACGGAAAGTTCAAAGGGAAACCTACTTATACAGATGCAATTAATCCTTACTTGCAAATCACACAGCTTTTATCAATGATCATTCTTGTTACAGCCATTCCCATTCATGTGGGGGATTGTTGGACTTTAAGCATTGGGCTTAAGACTTTAAATATTGGGCTTTAAAAGTCTAAGAGTGTGAATTGGAAATGGTGGAAAATAAAATGAATGGAAATAAAAATTTGAATGAAGTGAGATTTTGACATGCACTTTGTCCCTCATTGGTGAGGGACAACTACATTTGTGTGCTTATATATAGAATCACTTCTTAAAACTCTTAAAAGGAGTTGAAGAGAATGAACCCTCGCGCCGTCGTTGTCGCTCGCTCGGCTCGGCTTCGGCTTCGGATTTGGATTTGGATTTGTCAAATGATCGATAAGATTATTTTTGGACAAAAGTTATTTAATTAATTATTTAATAATTAATTAAATCTGCTGCAGATTCAGAAGGTCACTCTGGCCGCGGCCCTGGCATAACCGCGGTAGGACAGCGGCAGGACACAGAGGCAGGACGCGTAAAATTCTGAACATACACCTTTTCCAAAACAAACATCACATCTCTTCTAATAATTGCCTATAAATTCAGAGGCATAGCCTTTTTTTTTACACACTAAAAAATTACAGAACTTCCTTCTTTCTGTAAATATTGCATTCTGATTCGCAGTCTCTCTCTCTCAAATTCGTAAGTGTGATTTTGCTTCGTTCTTTGAGTTCGTTGGTATCCTGCAGTTTATATTGCCACTGTTGTAGGAAGGTTTATTCCGTTTCATCCTGGGAGGATTTAATCCATTGCCTTGGCAACGAGTGAGGGGGTTAAAATTCCTTAAGGACGCACAAGAAAATTGTGGACTCGGAATATTTCTTATTCTTTACTGTTTTCCAGTTTCTTTTATTCTTCTAACAGTTTTCTGATTTTGTATTTTAACACAGTAACGTTTCACAGTGATTTCATTTTCCAGTTTTTATTTGTCGTATTTTTGGAATCGGAGCTGCTGTACCTCTTGATTTTGCTTCATTATTGAGAAGGTTTTGGTTTACCAGGTTTACTCTTACTTTAGTCTTCTTCATTTTATTTAATTGATGTGAGTTTGCTCTCTGATTTGCTTGCTCAACTTCGTTTGTCAAATATTTTGTCCATGAATGAATTCGAACGTGCAAAATGAATGACATGATTCTTTGTTATGCTTGAATCCTGAAATTATGCTTTGGTGAGAAATTGATTAAGTTTTTATAAGATCGTCATGTATTCAGTTATTTTGCTTAATGATCCCATATGATAGGTTTCACTTGATTGACTTACTGTGATATTGAATAACCAAACTACTTTAGTGCTCTGTTGGTGTTGAAAGGGAATAGAACCGAGATTTGAGTATTACATGTTCGCCACTTTATCTTATTTTTATCGCTAGGAGCACGTTTAGACTGTCAACACTTGGGTAGGCAAGCCGTAGGTTTTTTGTTAGTTTCGAGGCGAGAGGTCTTCTCCTTAGTTAAATATATCCGGGGGATGCCCCGAGAAATTTGTATATATTTTTATCCGGGGTATACCCCGAAGTATTTATATATGAAGGCCATCAATGGAACACTGTGAGGAAGCATAAAATAGTATTTTATTTTATTTTTTTTAATTTTATTAGGTGGGGATGACCTCGAGCCTCGTGTGTGTTTATTTGCTTTTCCGTATTTATTTTTACCTCAATTTGAATATTCTAAGAGCCGATTAGATCAAGTGCGCAACCGTACTAGTTGCGGAGGAGTGCTAACACATTCTCCTCGAGTCAAATGAACCCCCCTTACCCGAATCTATGGTGCAGACTTAGTTTTGGAGTCTCAAGTGTTTTGAAAGGAAAAATTATTTTTAGAAAAAACGGTGACCTGACATACCGAAATCAAATGTCAGATGGCGACTCTGAGTTATTTCCTTTGAACACAAATTCTTTGTCACTTTTTAATTAAAAACCCTTTTGAGCTTTACAAAATCCTTTTATTAATTTAAGAGGATTAGTGGTAAGAAAAGGGGGTGTGAAAATCAAAATTAGTAACATGAAAATAACATTAAATCGTAAGGAATGTAACATGAAGTATTATCCTTTGTCTCAAAACTAGCCTTAAACACCACATGTACTTCACCTATTAAGTGCAAAATATCTGGTCCAGCCGTAAAGTGCAAAACATCTACTACAGTTATTAGACATAAAATATTTACTTCAACCATTCAATTCAGTATCATACTTAATTATCTAATACAATTATAAGGAACTTCAATTGTTGTCACTATAATCAGTACCATCAGATGATCTTCTAAAGCCCATGGGTGAAATGGATCTTCTAGCTGTATTATTTGCCTACAAAAAAAAAGATGTAACTAATAGAAGATTATAATAAATTTACAGTACATTGATTAATAATAATTCTTACTGTCATTGAGGTTTAAGAAAGAACTTGAATCAGATAGCAAAAACTAAAACAAGAAGAATGAAATGAAATGTAGAATATTGGTGAGAAAGTGAGATCCAAGTGCATTTCTGGATAAGTTATAATAACAATAAATCTACATATAAGAATTTTTATGGTTGCTGTTTGTAGTATAAAATAGCGAAACAACAACAAGAAAAGAAACATAAGATGCAGCACCAACAAAAATGTGTTTAAAAGGATCCAATTAACTGCATCACTCTGTCATTTCAACTCTTTCGATATAAAAAAAATTATGAACTTTTTTTACTATTGTAGCAGGAGGAGGAACAAAGATTCCAGCAAATTCTTCACGTATCCTCCCTTCTTTTATTATCATATAGGCCTTGAAAGCATTCATCATTTGAGCGTGAGCATTCATAATTTGAGCGTAATTCTCTTTCTTTCATTGTGAGCATCCAAAACTTGATTGTACTTATCTTGGCACACAGAAGAACACGAACCATTATTATAACTTGAACCATTCATAAGACCAAAACCTGGCCTTGTGTGTTTAAAAGATTTGCTAGGGACAACTCCTAATCCCGAGCACCTTACTCTTCCAGAGTGCTCTTTCCTAGCACCTTACCAATAATATCATTTGGCGAAATTTTAGACTCATCTATGGTACTTTGATTCAAAGCTTGATCAATCTTTTCCTAAATATAGTATTCACATAGCCATTGCAGAAAGAAAAAGAGATGAGTTCATGTGGGAGAACAAACAATGATATCCAAAAAGATGAGCTTCCATAATTTTATTAAGTTTGTAACAAATAAAAACTTACATATCTCTTTTGCCGCGTCATTAACATATGATCCATTATTTTTCCTATGAGTAGCAAGATAAAGTTGTGCTCGTCTAGAATTTCGTCCAGTCTCAATCTTCTACCTAGTAAAAATCAAGTCAAAATAACTTAACTAATTTGCAATAGTTGCAGGTTTAATAACAAAAGTAAATTATATGAATTAATATTTTCACCATTTGAGCTTTCTACTAGCAAAAATGGTGCCTTTAAAAGCAAACTAAGAGCAGGGAAGGAACTATGGGCGGCATAAGCTCACCAATTTGGATACGTGACTGACACATTTTTTTTTCAAATGATCTGGGCATTTTCTATCCACCGATATATGAAACAATTTGCAGTTTCCAAATTTTAGCATTTCTTTTATATGTTTTCTTACAAAATAAGATACTTGAAAGTTAAATATACCAACAAATAAGCATATAATTACACATACCAATACAAGAATTTGAATATATTCCTTAGTTTTTTCTTTAAAACGGTAATTACAATAAGTAGTCCATTGATCTCGTGGAATCCCATACGAAACATTATCCATAATTTTATCTCTGCTCTTAAGTGGGTCATTGAACACACAACACATCTTTAGCATATTTACATCCCACTTCTTTGCAATAGAATTATAAACATATAGTCGTGCATTTGATTCAGATGTCCTATAATAAAAGCACAGATTCAGGAATAAAATATTAGTTAGTGATATTAGGTGAAACCAATTCTGCATTTGGGATGTATATCAAAAGCAAATATGAATAGCAACAATCAGCTCATGATGATAGAAATAAACAATAGGAGGCCAGCAAGGAATATAGAAATCAATTCGGGACACTGGTTCATTAAGAAAAAGATGAAAACATTGCACAACCAAAGGAATCAATACCAAGGACAATTGCACTTTTTGACATGGAATTTTACTGAAAATGCAGAGATAACAGGGGTACTAACAATGACCATTGTAGAAGTTTTGAAGACACATTCCACATGCATCAATAAGGACATGGAAAAATATCCATTTGCGTGGGTAATGTCATGCTTGTGTACTGATTATACGCAAGATGGAGGCCAATTTGATTCAAGTACAGTGAACTACTCTTTATTACAACTGGGATACAAGATGCAACAAAAAGGACATACACTAGGTGAGATAAGAGCTAGACAGTAAAGATTTTGTGCACATAGAGTCAGTTTTCCATCATAATTGTTACTACTTCAATAGACTCATTTTATTTAATAGCAACTTTGAGTATTAGTTGCTCAAAGTTTATATTACGGATTATGTATTTAACATAGCTTATGTATTTATAAATAGTTTATCTGTAACATGCAAATACACAGTCAAAGATATAAAATAGAGTTTTAGTTATGATAACATAGATCTTATACCTTTATAATTTGATCAAAGCAACGGTTGAAGCATGACTCAGGTAAATCAGGCCATTTATCAAAGTTGATTGGAAATAAGGAGCAATCAATAGCTAATTTACATAAAAGCCTGCAAGAACGCCTTGTCCTTCTCCAATTGGTTGATCCTTATCATCAAATTCAACCACGATACAATTTTCACTAGACAAATTGATAACATCCTTAACCTTTATGTTGAGTATTTTGCTAACTCCTAGTGAATCTTCAAAAATAAACACTAAGTTAAACCAAGCAGAACTAACATGTTCCTGAAATTTCAAAGCATTCAGTAACTAGAAAAGTTAAAACTAGTTGAAAAAGTATGACAATATTTTTCTTTTTAATAATATGAATCACGTAACCATATTGTTTCTTTCACTTATTTTCTTGAACTACTCCAATTGAACATCTGCGGCTACAAATAAACTTGCACTAACAGTTCTATAAAATACAAAAAATAACGTGAATACAAAAAAGGAAGGGTAAAATAGTTTATGTCAACCAATTTTAATAAAAAAACAGTTGTATTGGGAAAAATTTATATTTATATAATTTTTGATGACGTGTCAAGACACGTGAATTGGTTAAATGGTCAATGAATCACAATTAATTACGAGTCAGGAGTTACAACAGATACAAGCAAAGAAGGAGGAAGAGGCACGAGACATCAGATAAGTAACATGGCACCCGTACCTTTTAAAGTCATTTATACCCGGAAAACAGAAGGAATGAATCTGGCTATAGAAAAGAGAGCAGATACGACATTTAATGAGCATTAAATACTGAATACATTAGAGAATATATTTTCAATGTAATGATTGTGTAACGTAACATTCAATGTCTTTAATTACTCATAATAGCCTCATTATGATTCAGACAAAACGTATATTCCCAAAGAGACCTATAAAAAGGGGATATATGATCAGTTGTAAGGACAGGAAGCACTGCTGAAATATATATTGGTATTATTTGTTTTTCTTAATTATCATCTTACTACTCAAAATTATTTTCTTTTATTCATTTTCTTGATTATCAGTAACCCGAGTTCTTCTAAATTCTAGCTTTAGCTATAATCCTATTTTTTGGTAAAACAAATTGGTTCAGTTACCGGAAATCTGATAATCTATTTTCTCTTTGCTTAACTTTCCTTGTTGCATCAACTATGGCAAACAACAATGATAACACTCAAGGAAACCAAGAATATCAAACAAATCAACAACTTCAGGGAGATCTGTAGGATAATAACGCATTAGTTCCTTCTCCACGAGGTTCTCCACAACGGTCTCGTGAAGGCACTCCTGAGGGATCTCATATAGATGGACAAGCTCCATTCAAAAATGTGGAGGTTATGGATAAATCTTTACAAAAACTTATCGCCACTCAGGTCAATAAAGCTCTTCAAGCTTTTGTCAGCCAACTACCTGTTGCTCCACCCGCATCTACTCCAAATAACAATACTCTGGAGAACCCTCGCTCTGGGCTAATTAATTCAGGTAGCGGAGGAACCCCCAGCGAGACACATGAGGGAGAACCAGGTAATTTAGTTAATTCTAATTTACAAAATCTAGTACTAACATTGCAGAAACAGCTCAAGGAGCAAAGTGACCGCATAGAGCAGATACCTGGGGTGCCGCCCGTGATCAAAGGGTTAGATATGGATAAGTATTCTCAACAACCTTGGAAGCCAAGTGCTGATCCTCTCCCAATTCCAAAAAAGTTCAAAATGCCTGATATACCAAAGTACGATGGGACAACAGACCCATGAAACCACATTACTGCATTTACAACAGGTGTAAAGGGCAACGACCTAACTAAGCAGGAGATTCGGTGAAATACTCACTAAAGGAGCGTTAACATGGTATTATATTTTACTCAAAAATTCTATAAATTCTTTTGCTGAGCTTGCAGATTATTTTATTAAAGCACACTCGAGAGCTCAAAAAGTTGAAAAAAGAATGGAAGATATCTTCAAGATCAAGCAAGGAGACTCAGAACTTCTTAGAGAATTCGTGGATAGATTTCAATGTGAAAGAATGACATTGCCACGTGTACCTGACAATTGGGCAGCCATAGCCTTCACAAGCAATTTGAATGAGAAAAGTTTAGAAACTACGAGGCGACTCAAGGAAAACCTCTTAGAATTTCTTGCAATAACGTGAAATGACGCCTATAACAGATACAGTACACAGATGAGGATTGAAGAAGATATTATTTTACAACATGAAAAAGAAGAAAAAGTAAGCTCAAGACGTGCAGAAAATGAAAAAAGATCCGATAAAAATAGGTACAATCCATACATGGGACCTGCGGGAAGAGACTCACAATCAAAGCAGGACAATCAGAGGTACGATCACAGATTAAGGAATAAAGAATCAGGCTCGTCTTCAAGATTTGGGAATGATCGAAACACATGCGAGTGTTTGGCCTAGCGTTGTCACTACTTTGCCGGGATAGGCCAAACACTTACCAGCACATGGGGTCGGTTGTGCTGATGCTACACTCTGTGCTCTTTTGCGCAGATACAGGTTTCGGACAGCAGCAACAGTAGTGCGAGTGTTGGTATTCCGACTACCGAGACATCGAGGTAGCCTTGCAGGCATCCGCAGGACCCTTTGTCTCTTCTATCTTTACTTTTCAGTCTGTTATCTCATGTATTCGAGACAAATAGTTTTATATTTCTTCTAGATTGTTATGTGTAGTATTCTTAGAAGTTCGTGAGTATTGTGACACCAGTTCTTGGGTAGTGATTTATGTTTGGATTTCGGTATCGCATCTAGTAATGTTTACTAAGTCTTCCGCTAAATTAATGTATTCTGCTGTAATTATAGTTTTATGTCTAAATGTATTAAAATGAGATATCAGATAAAAATGGGAATGTAAGTAAGATTCAGCTTGCCTAGCTCCCAGTAGTAGGCGCCATCACGACTCCCGATGGTGGGAAATCCGGGTCGTGACAAGTTGGTATCAGAGCTCTAGGTTACATAGGTCTCACAACTCACAAAGAAGCTTAGTAGAGTCTGAGAGATCGGTATGGAGACGTCAGTACTTATCTCATAGAGGATACGGAGTTAGGAAAAGTTTCACATTTGTTCTTTCTTGTCGTGCGGTTCTGTTTCTCAAAGCTAATTTAATTTCTACTCTTGTCTTCCCACGAGTGGTGAAGTCACGTACCTCTTCTTCAGCCGAACAACGGCACATGTCGGTGATAGATCAACTACGCCTTCAGGATTTTTGCGAAGATCGGATAGGTTTCACCAAACTCTTCGCTACCATCTTCAGTGGTGCATCCTTTTGAGAACCCACGAGATTTTTCTTGACTACTGCTACGAGGTATTGCAGAACGTGGGAATAGTTGAAAGCGAGAGGGTTGATTTTACTGTGCTTCGGATGGCAAATAGAAGTAGTGGAATGATAATGTAATTACCAAACCAGTTGTGGTTACAACGGAAGATATAGACGTATCAAGAGATCACCTAATGAATCATGCAAGTGTTCAACGGACCTTGACGTCTGGTTGATTTATTTGAGTTGTGAAGGACTAATATTTTGGATTATCGGATCTTGTGACTTTGACTTAGCACCAAATGGAGAATTTCACTATTAGTGAATGGACTGTATGGCCATGTGTTATGTCAGTTTTGGCTTGGAATGTATATATATGGTACGGAAAGGTCCCCCAAATAATTTATACATATTTAACGGTACTTTGTAGGGGGTGTGAATCGCCCCAAAGAACAATGAAGAGTATATGAATAAGTGGGGTAGCGCAGCAGTGTTAAGCCAGCATAGCAAAAGAGGAAATTGGCCGTCGATGTTTGTGACAAGCCTACGAAGAGGGCAGACCGGCCAATGAAACACTACCTACTCAGCTTCCATGACCATCCAATGGTAGTGGTGAGGATGTTAGAGGTGGAGGTGAGAATCCTAGAGGTAGAGACCCAACCGTTGATATAATTTCTATGGTATGGCTGAGGTCACTACACCAGATGGTGTCATCGCATGTACAATTCTGATCGTCATAAAAAGGATATTTTCCTTAATTTGATTTGGTTTTGAAAAAAATTGAGGCAAGTCCTCTTATTATGCTCCACTCATGAGTGAGCTTTGTAATCCTCAAATCTACTTATATGAATACTCACGTTGAGCTATTATATGGAGATAGCTATCCCTATTATTATGTGTTAGTCACTAAGAATATCTATGAGGCTAAAAGTGACTTTATACTACTTACTACAGTGGGTTTTGATGTAATTCCTGGAATAATTAATCTCCATTGTTAATTGTATGCCCTATCGATATGAGGGTTCACTATATGTTGTCATTTACTTTGACGGAATATTTGAAAAGAAGAAAGATGAAAAATTTCAGTTGGCACAATGTGCAAGTACCTGTGATTCAAGAGTCGAGGACGAGACCCTCAAAATTTTTATCTAATGAGAATTATTTTTAACCGAGCTACAAGCTGCGGTGGATGTTATATAAGGACAAGGTCCTGGTAGTAAAAAGTTTATGTGTTCAAAATTCTCCTTTTATGAAATTAAAATTTTTGTACTATATTTTAAATGGGAGTCATGCCTGTTAGGCTTATTTGACAATTCTTGTATAATTTCTATTCATACTTAGCCTTTTCTGTTTTTGATATATACTTTATGGTGCGTAGTCGGGTTGTGGAAATATTGCTAGGAGTTGTTTTGGTATCACACTGATAGGTGGGTAGGCCCAATTACAGGGGAGACTCTATCGAAGTTTATGAAAAACTTGGGAGTTAGGAGAATTTAGAATGTTGAGATGTGCAAATAAAGAGATAAGTTACATTATGAGTTCTTGGCCATGTCTTTTGGGCTGACAAATGCCCCAGCAGCTCTTATGGATTTGATGAACCAAGTGTTCATGACTTATTTAGACTTGCTTCTGATAGTCTTCATTGATGACATATGGATATACTCCCGCAGCCAGGAGGAGCATGAGAAGCACCGCAGAATCGCTCTTTAGACTCTAAAAATAGTCAACTATATGCAAATTTTCAAAGTGTAAGTTCTGGTTGAGTTCAGTTGCATTTCGGGGTCATATTGTATCAGCAGAGGGTATTCAGGTTGATCCGAAGAAGATTGAGACAGTCAAGAATTGGCCTAGACCAACATCAGCCATAGAGATCTGGAGTTTCTTGGGATTAGCAGGTTATTATCGGCGATTTGTAGAGGGGTTTTCATCTATCGCAACCCTGATGACCAGATTGATGCAGAAAGGTGTCCAGTTCGAATGGCCAGATAAATGTGAGACGAGCTTTCAGAAGCTCAAGACAGCCTTGACCACAACACCAGTGTTGGTTTTGCCCACAGGTTCGGGACCTTATACTGTCTATTGCGATGCTTCCCGTATTGGGCTTGATGCAGTATTAATGCAGGATAGAAAGGTTATTGTCTACGCTTCGAAGTAGTTGAAGATTCATGAAAAGAACTATCCATTTCATGATCTGGAATTGGCGGCAATTGTTCACGCATTGAAGATCTGGAGACATTATTTGTATGGTGTGGCATGTGAAGTATACACCGATCACAAAAGTCTTTAGTACCTGTTTAAACAGAAGGAGTTGAATTTGAGGCAGAGAAGGTGGCTAGAATTGTTGAAAGATTATGATGTCACCATCTTATATCACCCGGGGAAAGCAAACGTGGTGGCCGATGCTTTGAGCAGGAAGTCAGCCAGTATGGGCAGTCTTGCTTATATTCCGGTCGATCAGAGGCCGTTTGCCTTGGATATTCAGGCCTTAGCCAACCAATTTGTGAGGTTGGATATTTCAGAGCCTAGTCAAGTACTAGCTTGCACGGTCGCTCGCTCTTCATTATTGGAGCGTATCCGCGATCGCCAATTTAAATGATCCTCATTTATGTGTCCTTAAAGACACGGTTCAGCGAGGAGGTGCCAAGCAGGTCACCTTAGATGCTGATGGAGTTCTGAGATTGCAAGGGCGAATTTGTGTGCCAAATATTGATGGGCTTCGAGGATTGATTCTAGAGGAAGCTCACAGTTCCCGGTATTATATACACCCAGGTGCAGTTGAGCACAGCATTTCATCCTCATACGGATGGACAGTCTGAGCGGACTATTCAGATATTGGAGGATATGCTTAGAGCCTGTGTTATTGATTTTGGAGGTTCGTGGGATCAGTTCCGGCCTTTGGCAGAGTTTGCTTATAATAACAGTTATCAATCGAGCATTTTGATGGCTCCTTATGAAGCCTTGTATGGTAGGCGGTGTCGTTCTCCGGTTGGATGGTTTGAACTGTGAGAGGCTCGGTTGTTGGGTACAGATTTAGTTCAGGAGGCCTTAGATAAGGTCAAGATCATTCAAGATAGGCTTCGTACAGCTCAGTCCAGGCAAAA
>MU694020.1:33268-51959 GCA_026770625.1 Nicotiana glauca
ATCCAGTGTTTCATGTATCCATGCTCCGAAAATATCACGGCGATCCATCGCACGTGTTAGATTTCAGCACTATCCTATTTGGACAAGGATCTATCTTATGAGGAGGAACCGGTAGCTATTCTAGACCGACAGGTTCGACAGTTAAGGTCGAAGAGTTTCCCTTCTGTGCGATTTCAGAGGAGAGGTCAGCCTTCTGAGGCATCGACCTGGGAGTCCGAGCCTGTCATGCGGAGCCGTTATCCTCATCTACTCCCTGACTCAGGTACTTCTTTCTTTTGTCCGTTTGAGGACGAACGGTTGTTTTAGAGGTGGAGAATGTGACGACCCAAAGGGTCATCACTTGTTTTCTCAGTCATTTCGAGCTTCTGAGGCCTTGAAAACCTCATTTATAGTTGCCTCAATTTGCGTGCGTAGTCCAGGCGCGAAGCCAAAATTTTTTTTTATGTTGAAATATATGAATTATGTGAAAAATTTGAAGAATTTTGATATTTATATTGATATTGTTGACTTTGGTCAATATTTTTGGTTAACGGACCCGGACCCGTGATTTGACGGTCTCAAAAAATCCGTAGAAAAATATGGGACTTGGGCGTATGCCCGGAATTACATTCCGAGGTCTCAGGCCCGAGAAATGAATTTTTCCGTGAAATTATTTTCTGAAAATGTTTAAGGAAAATAAAAGTGAAATTTGATCAAAAAATAATGGTATCGGGCTCGTATTTTGGTTCCGATGCACAGTACATGTCATATATATTGGTTAAGCTCTTCTTGTAAAGTTTGGTTGAAAACGGACGTCGTTTGATGTGTTTCGGCCTTAAATTGGAAATTTTGGAAGTTTATGAAATTTGGAAGATTTCTTGGATTTTAAGGCTCAATTCATTGATTTTGATGTTATTTTGGCGATTTGATCGCTCGAGCAAGTTTGTATGATGTTTTTGAGTCAGTGTGCATAATTGGTTTGGAGCCCCGAGGGCTCGGGTGAGTTTCGGAGGTGGTTCGGGGTGTTTTGGACTTAGGAAAAATTGTAGATTTTCTTCAATTTTTGCACGTACATTTTTGTTCTACGCTATCGCGGCCTTGTCCACGCAATCGCACTACTTTGGCACGTTCCTCTATGCGATCGCATCACCTCTCATGCGATCGCGTAGCTTCCAGCTCCTGTTCTCTGCGTTTGCATAGCAGCCCACGCGATCGCATAGGCCAAATGGAACCCCAGTGAATTCCCTCTACGCGATCACAGCAACTTTCACACGATTTCCTCTCCGCGATCGCAGCCCCTTTTCACGCGATCGCGTAGGGCAATTTTCCTGCCCAGCGATTTTCCTCTACGTGATCGCAGAAACCATCACGCGATCGCGTAGCTTCCAGGTTTCCTTCTCCGCGATCGTAACCCAGTTCACGCGATCGCGTAGGGCAATACTTCTGCCCAGTGATTTAAGTCCCAAAACAGAACAGAAACAGGATTTTCATCCGATTTCTCAACCTCTCTCTTCTCCAAAGCTCTGGGGCGATCTTTGGAGCATATCTTCACCAAAGTTTCTTGGGTAAGTATTGTTTAACTCGTCTTCTTCATTTTTCATCAACATCAATCAAATTCTTAGGCCTAAACATGTGAAAATAGGTAGAAAATTAGAGAATTGGGTATAGTTAGGGTTTTCAAAGAATTTGTGATTTAGACCTCGTTTTGGGGTCGAACTTAAGAACAAATTATATATTTGAACTCGTGGGGTCATGGGTGACCGGAAAATGGTTCGAACCTCGTGTTTTGACTATGTGGGCCCGGGGTCGATTTTCACTATTCCGGGCAGAATGTTGTAAAAATATATTTAGCCATTTGAGCTAGTTTGTTAAGTAGTATTGATGATATTAAATCAATTGTGTATAGATACGATTGAATTGGAGCCAAATTCGAAAGGAAAAGGCATTGCTAAGGATTTAGTTGGCCGTAGACTTTCGAGGTAAGTGTTTGATCTATCCTAGCTTGAGGGAATAAGAGTTGAGTTTATGTGCTAATTGTTATGTGTGGAGTCCGACGTATAGTCATGGTGACAAGTACCTATACGTTGGGGGTCGAGCATGACCGTGAGCCTTAAATGGATTAAACTTTTAATAATCTTATGTGATTATATGAAAGGAATTATTATTGGTTTAATACCGGTAATATAAATATTGTTGATTAAAGATTATTGGTTTAATACCGGTAATATAAATATTATTGATTAAAGATTATTGGTTTAATACCGGTAATATATATATTTGTGGATTAATTATTATTGGTTTCATACCAGTAATATATACGTTGTTGGTTAATTATTATTGGTTTCTTGCCGGTAATATATGGTATGATTATTGTTATTGGACATAGTTGCGGGTGACATATCGGAAGGGTCGGGATGCTCGCCGCATCACTAATGAATGATGAACTTTGGCATTGGCCATAGTTGCCGGTAGCCTATTATGTACTGTTATTGGCCATAGATGCCGGTGACATATTGGAAGGGTCGGGGTGCACGCCGCATCACTAACAGATAATGATTATTGATATTGGCCATAGTTGCCAGTGATATATTATGTATTGTCTTGATAAATAAATGAAAGAATGTTATTAAAATGGGATCGTGTGGCACGCCGACCACTTATATATTATGAAATGGGATCGTGTGGCACGCCGACCACTTATATATTATGAAATGGGATCGTGTCGCACGCCGACCACTTATATATTATGAAATTGGATCGTGTGGCACGCCGAACACTTATATATTATGAAATGGGATCGTGTGGCGCGCCGACCACTTATATATAATGAAATGGGATCGGGTTGCACGCCTGCAACAAGATGAGTTGAACTTGAAAGTGATTTTTATTCCGTTACTCGTTTATTTCAGATATTATATTTTGTTGCTACCTAGAGCATGTTTCCCCTTCCTAAATATTAGATATTATTTCCTGCCATTTTATTGTATATATATATTGAACTGTACAGGTTTATGTGGGTGTCTGGTCCTAGCCTTGTCACTACTTCGCCGGGATAGGCCAAACACTTACCAGCACATGGGGTCGGTTGTGCTGATGCTACACTCTGTGATGTTTTGTGCAGATACAGGTTTTGGACAGCAGCAGCAGCAGTAGTGCAAGTGTTGGTATTCCGACTACCGAGACACCGAGGTAGCCTTGCAGGCGTCCGCAGGACCCTTTGTCTCTTCTATCTTTACTTTTCAGTCTGTTATCTCATGTATTCGAGACAAACAGTTTTATATTTCTTCCAGACGGTTATGTGTAGTATTCTTAGAAGTTCGTGAGTATTGTGACACCAGTTTTTGGGTAGTGATTTATGTTTGGATTTCAGTATCGCATCTAGTAATGTTTACTAAGTCTTCCGCTAAATTAATATATTCCGCTGTAATTATAGTTTTATGTCTAAATGTATTAAAATGAGATATCCGATAAAAATGGGAATGTAAGTAAGATTTGGCTTGCCTAGATCCCACTAGTAGGCGCCTTCACGACTCCCGATGGTGGAAAATCCGGGTCGTGAAAATACTATTTGGACTAAAATGGAAGAAGAAGCAGAAAGTTTCATGGCTAAATGTGATAAATACTAGAGGTACGGTAATAATATGCACAGACCTGCAGAATTATTACATCCAGTCATTGCACCGTGGCTATTTATGAAATGGGGAATGGATATAATAGGACCATTACCTCAAGCGAAAGGAAAGGTAAAGTTTCTGCTCGTACTTACTGATTATTTCACTAAATGGGTGGAGGCAGGAGCATTTAAACAAGTGCGAGAAAAAGAAGTCAAAGATTTTGTTTGGCGGAATATCATATGCCGATTCGGTGTACCAAAGGAAATCGTATATGACAATGGCCCTCAATTTGTCGGAGCTCAAATCATAGAGTTTTTTGAGAGTTGGCAAATTAAAAGGATTACATCTACACCTTATCATCCGGTGGGTAATTTGCAAGAAGAATCAACAAATAATGTTATTATCAATAATTTAAAGTAGCGATTAGAGGAGTCAAACGGTAACTGGCCTGAAGTGTTACCCGGAGTTTTATGGGCATATCGCACAACTGCAAAAACGAGCACAGGAGAAACACCCTTTTCATTGGCTTACGGAGCTGAGGCTTTGTTTCCAGTTGAGATAGGAGAACCAAGCACATGATTCACGCAAGCGACAGAAGAATCTAATGACGAAGAGATGCGGGTCAATTTAGATTTTCTGGAAGGTATGAGAGAAGCTGCATTAATAAGGATGGCAGCACAAAAACAAGTGATAGAACGATATTACAACAGAAAAGCATGCCTCAGATTCTACAAAATTGGGGACTTTGTGCTTAAAAAGGTTTTTAAATCTACGAAGGCAGCCAACACGGGTAAATTGAGTCCAACTTAGGAAAGACCCTATAGAGTTCGTGATATAACAGGAATGGGAGCATATGATTTGGAGACAATGGATGGCAAAGTACTACCTTCACATTGGAATGTTGTTCATTTGAAGAGACACTACTTCTAAGGAATACCCATGGTCAGGCAAAAAGCTAGCCCGTACTAAATGATGACTCACGACCAACAAGGCACACAGAATAACCTAAAATTCCTGGCCTAGGGTTACAATTATTCTGATAGAAATTTAAACGGGTTAAGCAGTCTTCATCTATAATCGTACCTCCGAGTCCCATATATGTTTCCTTTTCAGGAAAAGGACCAAATGAGAGAAACTATCAAGTGCTCGAGGCTTCATACTTTAACACTCAAACACTTGGGGGACTACATAATATACACAAGTATATATAAAGAAGGAAGAGAAGATTGAAAAAAAATCAAGCCTGAAAAAGTCAAGTGCAGAGTAATAAAAGTCACATGAAGTCATGAGCCAAGGCTAAAGAAAACCTTACTGTAGTTAGGGTAAAAGATATGTACTAAAGCAGGTTATAAAGAAAAACCTTGCATTTATTGTTCTAAAACAGGTTATAAAGAAAAACCTCATGTTTATTATCTTTTCTTAAAAATCTGTTACACTGAAAAATAGTTACGATAAAGTTATAGATGTAATTCAAATACATGTAAGATGTTATTCAAAACTTGTCAAGGTTTAAAATAAAAATTTGTCAATGTTATTTCAAAGAAACATATGTGTTACTATTTCTTTTATCGTATGTTAACACCATTATGAAGTTGAAACGTCTTCTTCATTAAGTGTCGAAATACAAAAGGGCCCTCTTTTATAAAAACTCATATTTAAAACTATTTAGTCATGAGATTAAAAGAAGCATTTTTAAAGAGAAAAATTGCAATTTATTCTGTAAGTCCTTAAAAATAAAGGCCAGAATAAAATAAACAAAAGTCTAACATCAAAAACTTTTTAAAATACTAAAGATTAAGTACTAACTTGATCATATAACTGTAAAATTATTTATACAGATTGCCCCATAAATGACTTGGGGACTTGAGTTCAAAAAATTAACCCTTAAATGGAGCTAAGGGTTTTACTACAATTTTCTAAGAATAAACCCTTAGATGAAGCCAAGGGTTTCTAACACGACTTTCCAAAGAGGAACCTGCAACAAAAATAAGGAATTCAAGATAAATTTTTTACTAAGAAGATGTGGGAACTAAAGAAGGTGCATCAACAACAAATGGCTCAACTTGGACATGAACATCAGCGGTCGCAAGTTGATCTTGATTCACAGCAACAGGATCAACTTGAGTAAGGGCTTCAGCAAAGGTGGTTTCAACTTCGCTTGTAGCAGTGGGTTTGATTGGGCTTGAAGAAGATGCGATACCCGTATGAGCCTCAACCACGGGAGCTTCAATCACGGGAAAAGGGAAGTCCTGCGGTTGCTGAGCTTGTTCTATGGTTTCATTGACCTTAGCTAATTCAGTTTCCAGGTCAAAACTTTCTTGCCCAACTTCAAACAGGGTATCACGACGTGAATTCATAAAATCCTAACTCACCTCAACATCAAATTTTTCTTCAAGGATATCATAATCCTTCTCCCAACCAGCAACCTCAATCTTAAGATCTTCATTTTCGGCCAAGGCAGAATTACAAGAAGCTTGAAGAGAAGCATGAGAGCCCTCTAAAGCACATACTTTGTCAACAGAAGCTCGAAGGTCCTCTTGTGCTTAACTTAAGTTTTGCACAAGTTCTCCAGCGTAAACTTCTTTTTGAGCCAACAGAGCCTTTAATGCCCTATTCTCCTTGCTAGCCTTGGATAGTTGTTCTGAAAAGGAGGATTCAAGGCATTCTTTTTCCTTATCGTCTTGGCTCGAGAAAGCCTTGATAACCACTAGCTCTGAAGTTAACGCTCGTACGTGTTGTTGTAGGTACTTCTACTCTCTTGTAAATCCTCCATATCAATTTGAGCACTGTCAAACTGTTCCTTTCAGTTGTTTGTCTCCAAATGAGAATTGCGAGCAACCTTCTCTGCATCATGAGCAGCCTTCTCCAAGTCACGTGCTACCTTCCCCAAGAGGGAGATTCTGTTCATCATCTCAGTGCCAATAAGATTGGCCTAAAAAAAAGGAAGTAAGAATCTCAGAGTCAGAAATCTTTACAAAGTGGAGAAGAGAAGAAAGGAAAATACCTTCAAAGTGGCATGCACTATGTCATTCTTAAGGGTCAGGATGCTATGGCTTTCAAGCTTTGTTTTTTCGATTGGGCCAATCAAAGGCCCAAGCCAAATATCAGCTTGGCCAGACTTCTCAAGAGGTTGTTGTTGGCAGGAACTGCAATGGTTATGCTCCTCATATTAGTACTTTTACTTGAAGAACCCACCTCCGTATAGTGACCGATAGGTGGGGGAATTGTCAAAGGAGGAGCAATGGAAGGAGTAAAAACAATGGAGGTAGGAACAGAAGAAACAGTTGATGCCGGTAAATCACAGGTACAAGATATGAAAAAGAAGATAAGGGAAGTTCATCTAGAATAGGTCCTAAATTTCCACTACCAAAACCACTATCAAAAAGTTGGTCAATAGACTCACGAGTGTCGTGAAGAGAGATGTCATAATCAGGAATGATAACTTGAGCAACAACAGGCTCGGTAAGAGACAAATGAGGAGAGACTTCAGCCTCATCGTCAGAGACGATACGTCTTCTATCTCGTGGTCTCATCACTGGGGAGCCTTCATCTTCTTCCTCTGAGTCTTCTTATTCAATGGCTTTTCTCTTTGAAGAGGAACCCAAGACTATTTCTTTGGCTGAAGAGGTACGAGTACTCAAAGAATCACGGGAAGCCATGATTGCCTCAACAGTGACTCCTCGAATAGCAAATCCTGATAAAAAAGAAGGATACAAGTTAGAACAATAAAGAAAATATTTATATACGTACAAGGAAAAAATAAAAAACTCTTACCATGAGTTTTCACTTTCCAACCGTAATGACTGGAAAGGTTTTTCCATGACCTACCCTCCATTGGGCGGTCCTCAACAATCTTTCTACTCAACCACGGAAGTTGGGTACGGTCTCCACAATACCCATAGTTGCTGAAAAAAGAAAAAGCGATATTAGAAAAGTTAATAAGCTTGAAAGAAAAAGGCACGAAAAAGATGTAATACTTACGTGCAAAGTTCCACTTCTCATGAAAAGGAACATTCTCTTCACCCACTAAACTAGCAGTGGGGGCAGCAACAAACCGAGCATACCAGCCACGATCTTTATCATCCTCGGGGCATAATTAAACCTTTTTGCTCCTAGCTGCTAGGGTAAAAATGCCATTACGGAAAAGCCTAGGGGAATAGAGGTGAATTAAGTGAGAGGAAAGTAAAGCCAACAACTGCCATATTAGCATGGTGTCTCACGAAAGCAATAGCCCTTCAAACAATTGGACCAATTTGACCCAGACAGACATTGAAAAAGCGACAAAAATCCAGAATGACCGGGTCAATGGCTAGTTTAAACCCTAGAGTGAAAGGGTATGTGTAAACGAAAGAAAATCCAATCATGTAGGAAGTGATCCTATGATTTGGATTAGGAATAATAATTGGAAAATCACTACTCCAGTGACAGTCCTTACGAACTATATGAGCTAAGATTTCTGTAATCTGAGTAGGGAAAATATCAGCACGATCTAAAGTATTTACTTGGTTCCTTAAAGATTCCCTACCATGATGAAAAGATAGTTCAGTAGAGACTATCTCTTCCACTAGAGGCTCACGCAAGAGTTCAGTGGGTTCTTTATTCCTAGAAGAATCCCTCTGAGAAAGAGAACCTCTAGATCTGGAAGAGAGACCAAAACTAGGAGAATATGTGGATGTGCTACTACCATGAGCATACCTCAAGCTACGGAGTCTACCCCCTCTTCTATGCCTAACAGGAGCATTTGGGAAGTTATCTAAAATGGGAGTTCTCCTAGGGTTAGGGTTTAGTGAAGCCATGTCGAAGAAGATTGAAGTGAAGAAGAAGAGAATAAGCGATTTGAAGAAATAAAGTGTTCAATACGCTTTATGTGGTAAAGGACAAGTAAAGAAGTTACATTTATACTAATGGGTAACCGGCAGAAGGATGGAAGGGCCATAATAATGATAACTGACACTTCGTGAACAGGGAAGCCGAAAAGAAAGCCTAAGAAAGTGCTGCAAAACTGTAGAACCAATGAGAGGATGTTACGTGTCTTACGCATTAAATGGAAGAGATAATTGAAACGTCAATTCTGTCAGAGCATTAATGGCGACAAAAATTCACTTTTAATGAAATTCACTTTTCAAATATTCAAACTGATGAATAAATGGAAAGTGGGGGAACTATCTGTATTGGGGAAAAGGTGACATGTTAAGACACGTGGATTGGTCAAATGGTCAATGAATCACAATTAGTCACGAGTCAGGAGTTACAACAGATACGAGCAAAGAAAGAGGAAGAGGCACGGGACATCAAATAAGTAACATGGCATCCGTACCTATTAAAGTCATTTATATCCGGAAAACAGAAGGAATGAATCTGAATATAAAAAAGAGTGTAGATACGACATTTAATGGGCATTAAATGCTGAATATGTTAGAGAATATATTTTCAATGTAATGATTGTGTAACGTAGCATTCAATATTTTTAATTACTCGTAATAGCCTCATTATGATTCAGGCAAAACGTATATTCCCAAAGGGACCTATAAAAAGAGGATATATGATTAGTTGTAAGGATATAAAGCACTGTTGAAATATACATTGGTATTATTTGTTTTTCTTAATTATCATCTTACTACTCAAAATTATTTCCTTTTATTCATTTTCTTGATTACCAGTAACCCGAATTCTTATAAATTCTAGCTTTAGCTAAAATCCCATTTTTTGGTTAAACAACATTAAAAGAAGATTCAGCAGTTTGAAAATGAGATGAAATCAAGCAAGAAAAATTTACCTATCACATCTACTGTCCAATGCAACGTAGACTCACGTGCATCACGCCTTCCGTGCTATGATGCAACTTGAACTGATGGAGTTGATTGTGTTGTGGTGTATAAGGACGGATCCGGCTGTGCTGCAGCATGAACTGACGAGGTCACATGTTCAGTAACATGAACAACTGAGGCCCCATATGCTGTAGCCTGAACTGAAGGTGTCGGCTGTGGTATTGGCTGAAGAAATAATGTTAGATGTTGTAAAGCTGAAGCTGAAACAGCAACTGAAGTAGCAGCTGGCGCTAAAGTTGAAGCTAAAGCGGAAGCTCAAACTGACGGAACTGACTTTTGAAAGTTCAGGTAACGTCGAGGCCTCGGCATATCTATAACCAAGATTTAGTAGCACTTTATAAGGGCATCTCCAATTTTTACCCCATTTTTTGGTCCTCAAAATCGGGATTTTCCCATTTTGGGGACAACTTACTCCAACCATTCCCACATGTTTTTCCCCAAATTTTTTTATATTCATCTCTTTCTTCTATATTATATTATTATCTTTCATTTCAATTAAATTTTCATTAAACAAATTCCATCTTTTATTTTTATTAATTAAAAATAATTTCTATAATTAAAACAATTCCATAAAATTTTAAATAATATAATTTGTAAGTAATTATTATAGATTAACTCATAATTCAAATAAAAGTAAAATCATTGCGATACAAGATTAATTAAATACATATTACACAATGATAGAATTCATTCGAAATACTAGATAAATATTCAACTTCAATGTATTTTCATTTAATGTATTTTCAATCTTCACTTTTTAATTTTAGCAATATCAAATATTTTATATTTGTACTTTCAATTTTAGCAACATCTAATATTTTATATTTGCACCATTTATTTTTTGAAATAATTATATATTTTTTGTACAATTATAAGTTATAATAAAATTAACTTATAATTTTACATAAAATAATAAAAGCACGAAAATTAATTTATCAAAATTATATACCAAAGTTAAGATATAATATTAATATTATATCTTACATTACGTAAACATAATTAAATATATATAAAGAGATAAATTAAAAGATTAAATAATAAAATAGTAAAAAAGTGATGAATAATAATGGGGGAGATGAATAGTGATTGCAAAAAAAAAAATGAATAGTGTACCCCCATATTTGAGGGAATACTATTCATCTCCCATTTTGGATAAAAAATGGGGGAGGGTTGGAGCAAAATTACCCCAAAAATTGCCCCCATTATGAGGGATGGGGGCAAGATTGGAGATGTTCTAAGTCTTCTAGAAAAAACAAAGAAATATTAAAATATCTTTATCTAATAAATACAAAACAGAGAAATATTAAACCAATCATAACACTGTTCAGATATATGTAACCTTCATTAAATTTTCTATTTACGGGTTTTTACATAACAAAATGTTAAAATGCTCAACACAAGAAATGTACCATAGAAACTAGAAAAGTTAAATCCTATTTAGGCATATCCTCCTCTATTGAAATGTCATGATCCAATTTCACCTCAGGTCATGATGGCGCCTAACACCGTTATCAGGTAAGCCAATGCGGAAATATTAGTGAATTCTTATTTAGTTACTAAAAACAGTTACAATATTTTCTTAATTTGAAATTAAAACATGTGATAATAAGCAATATTCAGTAATAGTTATACAACCCAAAAGAATAGTCTACTAATGAGTGTGCCAAGACCTGGTGTCACAAGCTGTGAAATACTAGTAGAATATACAAAATACTAAATCTATCCTACTGTCTGAAATAGAATAGATAGTCAAAAGTAAGAGAGACTCCATCAAGCTGCTAATCGGCATAGGAAGAGAAGCAGCTCATTGTGGAAGTCTCGGACTATGATCAGGGATGCGCACCGGTCTGATAGCGAGATGTACTTGCCTCAGAGCCTGTATAATTAAGTACATAAGCATAGTATAAGTACATAAACAATATACACCCAGTATGTATTCGTCTAATCTCAAAGAAGTAGAGACGAGAGGTCGGCTTGATACCTACTAGGGTCAAGTAATATAATATGGTTTTATGCTAGGCATGAAAGTCACAATTATATAACAATTGTAATAAGAATTAATAAGTCATGTCCTTATAATATCACAGTTAGCCATTTACATTTCTAACCATTTAACAAGCAAGTCATCAATAATAATTCACATAGATATCATGCGCACATTATGCCTAGGTCGACGACCCGATCTAATAGAAAAGAAAATGTGCACTACCAGAGGGTCGAATGGCGCGAACCGCAGATGCATCTATTTCTACCGAGGCGGTCGGCCCAATCCATAAATATCAATTATCATCAGGAAAATACATGAAGGCGCATTTATATTCAAAGAATTGCATACAAGTGCTCAACAATACATATGTTCACTTATGTTCATTTCCAGTTCTCTAGCATTTCCTAAATGATCACCTTAGTAAGAAGACATATAACATTTGCAAGTATAGTATGATACATGTCCTAAAATACACGAACAATTAACATGATAGTAGCTACGCACGGATTCTCGTCACCTAGTACGTATGTAGCCCCCCGCATTTAGTGAAAAATTATACAATTATTACTCCTATCAGGACAATTTCCTCTTACAAGGTTAGAAAGGAGACCCGTCTTGCTCCAAATTGCACTTCCAATACGAAGAACGAGCCCAAACTCTCAATATGTAGCCGAACGATCCAAAAGTTAAACGAGGTAGGAACTAGTCATTACAAGTTTAAGAGTGCGCATTTTTATTACTAAAGTAATTTTCCAACCCTGAACACAAGTTTCCTAAAATCTGACCCCAGGCCCACGTGCCCAGATTCCGAAATTTTTCGAAGAAAGTTGTTCTTTGTAACCTAAGGATTAATAACATATTATTTCCACTTCATTTCATTACCAATTTCGTGATAAAAATCTATGTTTTATCAAAACCCTAGGTTTTCTATCTTCCCCATGATTTTGCCTCAATATTTAGGTGTTAATCTACCAAAAACTCGAGTATTAAACTTAGAAATAAGGGGCATGGACTTACCTCAAGATTCTATGTGGAACTCTTCTCTCAAGAGCTCCGAAATCGCCCAATACATGAGTGCAAAATGGGCAAAAATGGCTGGAGCCCGTACTAATGGAAGCTTACTGCTTCAGCAATTTCCGCATCTGCGGTTAGGGGACCGCATCTGCGGTCGCACCGCTACGAGAAAAAGGCCGCATCGGCGAAATTAGCCAAACGAGCTAGGACCGCTTCTGTGGTCTTGAAGCCGCTTCTGCGCAGCTGCTTCTGTAGTTTTAGCCTGGCCGGCCCTGGGCTGTATCTACGAGAGGACGACCGCTTTTGCAGTCTCGCACCTGTGGCTGACCAACCGCAGGTGCGGTTATGATGCCAACCTGAAGCTTCAGCTCTTCTAAAAAATTCCAACTTCACTCGAGCCTCGTCCAATAGACACTCAGGGCTCCCGGGCCCTGCCTAAACATACCGACATGCCCAAACATTCGGAACGCCAAAAACAATGCTAAATCTAAGAATCACCCCCTAAAACCAATTGAATCAAACTTATGAACTTCAAGTTCTTAATTCACTTCTAACGTGTCGAAACGTACTTAAACTACTCGGATTGACACCAAATTTTAAGGGCAAGTCTTAAATGTTATATTGGACCTGTACTGGGTTCTGGAACCAACCTACGAGCCCGATACCAATGTGATAAATAATTATTTAGCTTCTTTAAATCCTTAGAATTTTAGTTCAACAATTTCTAATAAAAATTCATTACTCAGGCTAGGGTCCTCGGAATTCGATTCCCGGCATACGCTCAGGTTTTATATTTTCCTACGGATCCTCCGGGATCGTCAAAACTCAAATCCAGGTTCGTTTGCTAAAAATATTGACCAAAGTCAAATTTATCCTTTTAAGAAAATATTAAGGAATAAAATTATGCTATTGCAACCCAAACTCTTCCAAACCCCGAACCAACCATCCCCGTATGTCGTAAATTAGATAAAGCAAGTGCAGGAAGTTTTATTTAGGGGGACGAGGTTCTAAAAAGTGGAATGACCAGTCGGGTCGTTACATTTTTCACCTCTTAAACAAATGTTCGTGCTCAAGCAGAATAGAAAAGTACCTGAGGTGCCGAATAAGTGTGGATATTTGCTTCGCATGTCCTCCTCTGACTCCTAGGTCCTTAGCCCCTCCACTGGAACTTCACCGCTGAAATCTTCTTGGATATTAACTGGCGATCATGTCTATCAACAATGGAAATTAGCTCCTCCTTATAACCCAAACTCTCATCCAGCTGAATATTACTGAAGTCCAACACATGGGACAAGTCGGCATGATACCTCCGGAGCATGGACACGTGGAAAACCGGACGAACTCATGATTAGCTGGGGAGTAGAGAAGCTTATAAGCAACCTCCCCAACTCACCTCAACACCTCAAATCATGGGTTCAACTTGCCCTTCTTCCCGAACCTCATAATACCCTTCATTGGCGAGACTTTCAAGAGGACCTTCTCACTAACCATGAATGATACATCACTCACCTTCTGATCTGCATAACTCTTCTATCTAGACTGAGCTATGCAAAGCCTTTCCTGAATCAACTTCACCTTATCCAAGGCATCTTTCACCAAGTCTGTGCCGTACAACTTAGCCTCACCAGGCTCAAACCACCCGATAGGAGAACGACATTGCCGCCCATATAAAGCCTCAAATGGGGCCATCTCGATGTTGGACTGGTAGATGTTGTTGTAAGCAAACTCTACCAAAGGCAATAACTGATCCCACTATCCTCCAAAGTCAATCACACATGCTCTAAGCATGCCCTCCAAGATCTAAATTGTCCGCTCCGACTGCCCATCTATCTGTGGATGAAATATTGTGCTAAGATCCACATGGGTCCCCAACTTACCCTGAACAACTCTCCAAAAATTGGAAGTGAACTGAGGGCCTCTATCTGATATGATAGAAATAGGAACATCATGCAACCAGACTATCTACCGAATGTAAATCTGAGCCAATCTCTCTGAAGTGTAAGTAGTCATAACCGATATAAAGTGCGCCAACTTGGTCAATCTATCCACGATGACCCATACTGCATCAAACTTCCGCAAGGTCTGGGGCAACCCAACTACGAAATCCCTAGTAATGCGCTCCCACTTTCACTCTAGTATAGGCATCTTCTGAAGTAGGCCACCCAGCCTCTGGTGCTCGTACTTGACCTGCTAGCAATTCAAACACCTAGCCACATACTCCATTATGTCTTTCTTCATCCTCCGCCACTAATAATGTTGTCTCAAGTCACGATACATCTTCATAGCACCCGGATGAATGGAATACCGCGAACTGTGAGCCTCCCCCAAGATCCTTCACTCAGACCATCAACATTAGGAACACATAGGTGACCCTGGAGTCGTAGAAAACCATCCTCACCAATACAGACCTCCTTGGAACTACCCTGTAGCACTATCTCTCTAAGAACCGCCAAGTGGGGATCATCAAACTACCAGGCCTTGATCTGTCCCAATAATGAAGACTGAGCAACAACACACGCAAGGACTCAGCTGGGCTCCAAAATATCCAACCTTACAAGTCTGTTAGCCAAGGACTGAATATCCAAAGCTAGTGGCCTCTCCTCTGCTGGAATGAATGCCAAGCTACCAATACTCTCTACTTTCCTACTTAAGGCATCCGTGAACATATTTGCCTTGCCCGAATGATAAAGAATGGTGATGTCATAATCCTTCAGTAACTCAAGCCACCTACGCTACCTTAAATTGAGCTCCTTATGCTTCAACAATTGTTATAAGCTGTGATAATCAGTATAAACCTCACCTGTCACCCCATACAGATAATGCCTCCATATCTTAAGATCATGAACAATCGTGGCCAACTCCAAATCGTGCACAGGATAATTCTTCTCATGAATCTTCAGGTGGCGCGAAGCATAAGTAATAACTCTCCCCTCCTACATCAATACACATCCGAATCCAACGTGTGAAGTGTAACAATATACCGTATACATCCCTGATTGTGAAGGCAATAAGAACTAGTGATGTAGTTAAAGCCATCTTGAGCTTCTGAAAGCTCACCTCACAATCAATGGACCAACGCAAAGGAGCACCTTCTAAGTTAATCTAGTCAGAGGTGATGCAATAGATGAAAAGCACTGGACGAAGCGCTTGTAATAACCTGCTAACCCCAAGAAACTCCTGATCTCAGTCATTGAAGTAGGACGTGGCCAACTCTGAACTCCCTCAATCTTCTTGGGATCCACCTTAATACCCTCTCCTGACACAATATGTCCCAAGAATGCCATTGACTCTAGCCAAAACTCACACATGTAGAACTTAGCATTGTTGACGCCCCCCGTTTTTCTAAGGTGGAAAGCGGGTTTCGACATTATGGATGAAATGACTCTTCTATTCCTTTTTTTGGGGAATTGGGTTATGGATTTTAGAGAGTCGCCACCTAATGATTATAGTGCATTAGGAAACCTTAAAAGAAGAGAAGAAGATCTTGAAAGAAAAACCAGAGTTCGGGTAAGGGCTTGAGATTATATCGAGGGGAAGGTGTTAGGCACCCCTCAAGATCCACTAGTGTGGTTCCCGGCCTTGCTTAGTTGTGACTTTAAGAAGAGTAGGATTAGACGAGCAAAGTTTGCACATAAGAACTACAAGCAAGTTGACAATTTTGAAACAAGAATGGCACAAGTAAAAGAGAGTTTTAGTTTGAAGAAAACATTTAAATAAAGGAAAAGTAAAGAAAGAGGGTCCTAGGTTTAACTATAATATGGATCATTTGGTGCAATACCTAGCAATCATTCTCACACGAGATATTAACGCACCGTCATCATCTCCATATTCTACCGTTCCCACCCTGTTAAGGTATTTAAGCGCGATTAGTCTCGTTTACTTATTGCATGCTAGTACCCGTCCCAACCGATCAGTCCCGGGGTATTTGGACTCCTAATCTTAAAGGGAAGAAAGGGATGGATGCATATATGGAGTTTAAAAGGACAAAATACTAAGGCGTCAATCAAAACAAATAGCAAATAAGTGGGGTACAAATCAAAAACTCAAAGGCTTATACAAACACCGTAAATCACAACAGCAATTAGTTTAGCATAACTCGCAAGTACTGATTTGGTCTTTAAAATTAACGGTAGACAGATTAGTTTATCACATAGAGTTGGATAACAAGTCTGCATTAGGCAACCCAGATCCAGTTGTCAGAATTTAAGGTATTTCTTAAAACAAGCGATTCAGAAAACACTAATTTTAGACAGGAGCCTGTACAGAAGAGTTTTTTAAATAGAAAAGTTGAAGATTGCAGAAGTTCAGAGAGGGCTTGCAAATTAGCCGAATTGTTTAAGTAAAAGTATAGTAAAGTTGTAAAGAGGCATTTTTCGAAAAACATTGAAGTAAAAATGTAGGCAGAAAACTAAGGGGTTGGTTTCAGAATAAAGATGTAAGTTTGGAATTTAAAGGACACCACAGATCTATAGAAATGTTGAAAGAGACGGACTTAGACAGGTTTCCAAAGCAAACAGGTTTGGCCAAAGCGTTTGAGGCTAACTAACAAATTATCACTCATATTAGGCGAGTTTGAACTCCTATAGGCATGATATCTATGTCTTGATTTTTTAAGACTCATTAATGCCATTTAACTGACGAGGGGATGAATATTCGATTGCCGTACAGTTTGCCTAGCATTTTATGTGTCTCCTATAGGCATGATCTCTATCGTGCTTACAATGCAAAGTCCTATAGGCATGGTTTCTGAATGGTATGCAATATTAAAGTCCTATAGGCATGGTTTCTGAATGGTATGCAAATGTTAAAGTCCTATAGGCATGATTTCTAAATGATTTGCATATTTTAAAGTCCTATAGGCATGGTTTCTAAATGATTTGATATATTAAAGTCCTATAGGCATGGTTTCTAGATGATTTGCAATATTAAAGTCCTATAGGCATGATATGTACCCATTGACTTATGCAAGTAATATAAATCCCTCCCACACCCGTTCATTAATATTCCCCAAATTCTTTTACAAGATCGTTACAGAACCAAAAGAAAGTAAACAAAATATATTACAACCTACAGCTAGATCCGAGCAGCCTAATTCAATCTTAATACCCAATAACATGTGTTTCACCAGATCCGGATTCCAGATTCCAAGGCCTTCTCTTGGAGTGTTTCAAAGTTCCAAGGGCTTTCAAAACGCCCAGGCAATGCTTACACCCTAAAGATTTAATGTGGTAACAGAGTAGTGCAATGTGTGGAATTACCAGCCCTTAGCATCCAAGTTCAGAGGGAACTCTAGGGTCCCCTAAGCAAGGTGTACCATAGGGGGGAAGAACTTAAAGAACTAAGAATGATTGTAGAGTGAGGGGATTAGAGGAAACCAAAGCAAAGGATGGTCATACCAAGCCATGGGTAAGACTGGCACACCCCTGACCCTTTACTTGATTCAAGCAAATAAAAGAACAGACTTTTAGAAGTCAGATGGGGTCTGGGTGGTTATTAGGGCACCCCCAGACACTAGTCAAGGCTCAACACATAAAGGGGGTTAAGGGAATAGGACTGATTTGAGTAAAGGTTCAAGAGAACCTGGTCCCAGGTCAAGGATAGCAATAGGGTGCTAACCTCAGCCTAAAACCAACACTTATACATAAAAGGGGGTTAAGGGAATGGGATCACATGAAAGCATTCACATAAGAGGAGTATAATAGCACTTTAAAGATGCAGAAGCATGAAGAAAGGCTTAACAGACTAATGAATAGTCACACATTGCAAGAAAGCATGCAGTGAGAGGTTATGTAAAAGGGAGAAGTAAACACATAGTTTTGGGGAATAGTATTTAAATTATAGAAACCTACCAGTTGCAAGTTCCAAATACCAGAATAAATAGAGCAGTAAACAGCTAGAAACCCTCCAGCAAACACTTGAGGAAAGCAAAAGAGATTCCAAAGTATAGCCTTGGCTTTCAGCCGGCTAGTCAGAACAATAGCACAAGTAATTAGTAAAGAAGGGAGGGCTTTGAGTGTGTGTGTTTTTTGAACTCAGTTGTTTGTTCTCCTTCTAAAGAAAAGAGGTGAAGTATTTATAGTTTGAAAACAGGTGGTAAGTAAGGCAAAATATAATTCAATACCAATCAGAATCAATTGGAAGAAGGGAACTCCTTTAATTAAGGAATTCGAATTTGAATAGGATAGAGCAGAGTTGTTTTTAAGGAAAGAAAATCAAGAACACATTGTGTAGTAAAGGGTAAATACATAGGAGAAGCTTTTAAAAATACA
>MU694020.1:69862-136526 GCA_026770625.1 Nicotiana glauca
TTATGTAAACGTGAGAATAAAATAAATTATTCACCAAAATGACAAGTTTTGGGAATAATTATTGGATTTTATAGTGCAAAATAGGCCATAAATTGGTTTTTAAAAATCTTAAAAATTTTGGAAAAAATACCAAAACCTTTGGGGATGCTTATATATGCATATACATGCTATTTTGAAAGTATTTTGAGTATAAAAATACATAGGGAAAAAATAGGTATCAACAAGCATATAGCTTCTGCTCTCGCAAGGTCTGAAGCACTACTCTCTAATACTGCTCGTGCTCCCCCAATCTACGGGAGTGTATCAAGATATCGTCAATGAAGATGATGAAAAAGGAATCAATATAGGGCTTGAAAACTCTATTTATCAAGTCCATAAATGCGGCTGGGACATTAGTCAAGCCAAAGGACATCAACAGAAACTCATAATGGCCATATCTCATCCGAAATACGGTCTTCGAAACATTCGAGTCCCGAATCTTCAACTGATGGTACCTTGACCTCAAGTCTATTTTAGAGAACACCCGAGCACCCTGCAACTGGTCGAAATAATCATCGATGCGCGACAACGGGTACTTATTCTTGATGATAGCCTTGTTCAATTGGCGGTAGTCAATGTACATCTGCATAGTCTCGTCCTTCTTATATAGAAATAACACTGGTGCGCCCCAAAGTGATACACTGGGTCTAACAAACCCCTTTGCTAAAGACTCCTCAAGCTACTCCTTCAACTCTTTCAACTCCTTCGGGGCCATACGCTAGGGTGGGATAGATATAGGCTGGGTGCCTGGAGCCAAATCAATGCAGAAATCAGTATCACGATCCCGTGGCATGCCAGGAAGATTAGAAGTGCGAACTCCCAAACTACTGGAAGTGAATAAATCATCGGAGACTCTGTGGTGGTGTCCTGAACATAAGCCAAATACACCAAACACCCCTTCTCGACCATATACGGAGCTTTCAGGAAATAGATAACCCGGCTAGATGTATCAACTGTGGAACCCTTCCACTCCAACCTTGGCAACCCTGGTATTGCTAAGGTAACAGTATTGGCATGGCAATTTAGGACGGCGTGATATAGAGATAACCAATCCATGCCCAGGAAGATCACAAAGTCGATCATATCAAGAAATAGGAAATTTGTTCTAGTCTCAAAACCACAGAATATGACCACATAGGACCGGTAGATCTGATCCACAACCACAGAATTGCCCACAAGAGTGGACACATGAATAGGAGTGCCAAAGGGCTCAGGAGCAATAACTAGAAATCGAGAAAATAGAGATGACACACATGAATAGGTAGACCCTAGATAAAATAATATCGAAGCATCTCTACCACAGACAAAAATAATACCTGTGATGACGGCATCTAAGGCTAATGTATCTGGCGTAGCCTAAAATGGCATAGAATCTGGATGGAGAGCCGGCTGGCTGGCCTCCACCTGACTGAGCAGTAGCTGGCTGACCTTTCCCTACCTGTCCTCCACCTCTAGGATGGCCCTGATCAGTCTGCCCTCTACCTATCGGTGGCTGGGCAGCCGGTGCTAAAATCATAAGCTGTTGACCCTGCGTACTGACTTGCCCCAAAACCTTGGACAGTATCTTCTCATATGACCAAGGTCTCCGCACTCAAAACAACCCCGTGGTATGACGACCTGCTGCCTTGATGGCTGACCTTGATGGCATGTAGATCCACCAGAAGAAGCCTGAATAGCTGGTGGATGGTATGAACTCTTTGGCATAACACTGAATTAGGAATTAGACGAACCCTGGGGACCTGGATACCCATTAGAAGAACCCTGAATTGCTAGTGGGCGGTAAGAACTTTCTGGTATGGCACTAAAATAGGGGCACGCTGGGGCACCCCGAACAGGTGGTGGTGCTAAATATGGGGGCCTGCTGGGCTGACCCCTCCCTAAATAACCTCTACCCCTAGCTAGGGCACCTCTGAACTCACCGAAGAATCTAGACCTCTTATCCTACTGCATCTTCTCCCTACCCGTCAAACGGTAGCCCTCAATCCTCTGAGAAATCTCCATTACTAGCTGATAAGGAGTCCCCATCTGTACCTCTCAGGCCATGTTGGCCCTAATACCAGAATGCAACCTTGCAATAAACCTCCGCACCCTTTCTGTATTAGTAGGAAGTATTATCAATACATGGCGGGATAACTCAGAAAACCTCACCTCATAATCGGTCACGGACATCTAACACTTCTCAAGCTGCTCAAACTAATACCACAGCTCTTCCCTCTCAGAGGGTGGAATATACATGTCCGATAATTAATTCTAAACTGTGGGTTGATCTACATGAATATGATGGTGATAAAGATTTGGGGATCAATTTTGTGGAGGATTCTTCTAATAATGGTGAGAGATGTAGTGGAGATGAGGAGACGTTATCAGTTGGCTCACCATTGCCAAAAATTGGCAGCTCTTCAAAGGTGATCTTGGGCAACAAATTAAATGCAAAAGCACCAAATTTTACACCTAAAAATAGGCAGCAACAAAGTGTAACAGATGCTAGCTCGATGGCAAAGGCAGTAGATGCAATTAATGGGCAGCAGTAGCTTACATCTACAACTCCAGTTGATGTTATCATTCAGCAACAGCGACAAGCAACAACAAAGCAGCAGATGCATGTACAAACTTCAAGAGCAGCAGCCATATCAAATGCTAAGAAGCAAAAAGCTGCAGCATCTTCAAGTGCTGAGCGACAGCACCAACAAATTTTTTTAAACAGTGTAGTTGTAGACGATTCAGAGGCAGCATTTGCAGATACAATTTATGAACAACAACAACAGCAGAATGCAAGCTTCGTAGGACCTTCAGCTGTTGGACAGTAGCAACTAACTATAAGGTCAACTGCAATCACAATGGAGGACAAAAATCTACTTGATCTGATGGTAAGTACCAAGCCACTACACTCTCTAACTACACCTCAGGTTGCCAGCATTGGAAGGGTAAATAGATCCAGCAATAAAAGGCAAGGCCTGGAAGCATTGGTCAATAAGGAAGATGGAACAAGTTTGGTGTCTCAAGATCTTCTTTAAGAGATGCCAAATCCTGTAAATTTGGGAAGAGATATTTATGAAGAAGATGAGGAAGACGCAATGCTATAACAGTTCCCGGCAGAGGTAGCAAGGAAAGGTGATTTATCACCTATGCACAGTGGACAAAACAAGAAGGCTCACACAAGGAAGCACACTTTGGATGGTAGGTGAATGAGTAATCAAACGTTAAGCGACTCCCAATGAGAGTTGCCAAACAAAAACAGGCCATCCAAACTACATCCACAAAGTCCAATCGTTCAAAGAAGAAAGCATGAAAGTTGAAAACATTTTAAAGAAGGTTGAGGATGAAGACAAGCGGGTACAAATTGAAGATTTCACAACATTAGAGAAGAGAGAACATTACTATTATTCCCACATATTTTTATTCTACCATCACATTAGCATAGTCTTATGTAGTATCATCACAGAGTATGTTATAAACTCTGTGATGATCATAGAATATTTGGTACTTTCAACTTCATATTTTTAACATGCTTGCTAAGTAGGTGAGGCTTTTTCATGCCTCAATAGGATTAGTAAGGTAAGGTTTAGCCCGATTTTTGTTGTCGTGGTCCAATGCCTTTCGAAAAATCTCCACACGTCTATGAGATTATATGCCCGCATGAGACTTTGTCGATAGCTACACCATGAATCCTCTATATGAGGCTGCCATCATAAGGCAATATGAGGAGCAGAGGAGTGATTATATAGCCAAGGCATATAGGTAACAATACCGGTGCTTTTGTCCCCCTTATTTGCACTTTTCCTAATTGTTGTATTTTCTTTTCCTTTATATATATAAAAAACTAGCCCTCGACGATTTCCTAGCGGTTTACTAAAAAACAAGTGATAGGAGGAGAACCTACGGGCCAACCAAGAACATAAGACTACCACCATCTAAAGGCCCTGCCCTCTAGCTGAAAAATAGTGAAGTCAACCTCATACGACTCCAATATCCTCATGTTAGTACAGTCTGTCCCTGCACCTATCAATGAAATCCCGAGCATCCTCATGACGCTCACCCCCAAAGATAGGAGGTTGAAGTCTAGTCCATTTATCCAACAGCTTCTGCGGGTCACCATCCGTAGCTGGTCTAGGCTCGGGCATCACTGCAGCAACTGGCTAAGTGCCATCCGCCGGTAGCGCACCCGGAGTCGTATACACTGCAGCTGCATGACTATGAGCCTGAGAAGTAGGGGTTTATGCTCCCACTCCTACCTATGATGTAGCTGGATCTTCTGGAAATAAACCAACCTGAGTCATGGTGTCCATGAACCATAGCATACCCGGTGTTGTCATAAAGTCCGTTAGGTTAGGTTCAACTGCGGGCACCTCGCCCTGCTCCTTAATAATGGGATATCCCACAGAACCTGGTGGTGGTGCTACTGGAACAGCTTTGGGATGCCCTCGTCCCCTACCTCGGGCCAGTGCCCTCCCCCGGCCTCTGCCTCGACCTCTAGCAATGGGTGGAGCAGCCCCTCCCAGGTCGGGAACACCTGTCGTGCGTGTCCTCACCATCTGTGAGAGAATACAAGAGAGAAATTTAGTGTACCACCACTACACGATAATAAATGAATAAAGAGTAGTTTCATAACACCCTATAGCCTCTCGAAGATAAATACAGAACTCTCTATACTGATCCTCGAGACTTTATTAGGTTTTCCATGACTTGTGAGACCTACGTGAACTTACTGCTCTAATACCATGTTGTCACGACCCAATTTCACCTCAGGTTGTGATGGCGCCCAACACCGTTTTCAGGCAAGCCAATGCGGAAATATTAGTGAATTCTTATTTTACTTGCTAAAAATAGTTACAACATTTTCTTAATTTGCAATTAAAACATGTGATAATAAGCAATATTCAGTATTAGTTATACAACCCAAAAGAATAGTTTACTAATGTGTGTGCCAAGACCCGGTGTCACAACCTGTGGGCAACTAGTAGAATATATAAAATAATAGACCTATCCTACTGTCTGAAACAAAATAGGCAGTCAAAAGTAAGAGAGACTCCATTAAGCTACTGATTGGCATAGGAATAGAAGAAGCTCACCATGGAAGTCTCGGACTATGATCAGGGACGTGCATCGGTCTGATAGCCAGATGTACCTGCTTCAGAGCATGTATAATTAAGTACTGAAGCGTAGTATGAGCACATAAACAATATGTACCGGGTAAGTATCATGTCTAATCTCGAAGAATTAGAGACGAGAAGTCCACTTGATACCTACTAGGGTCAAATAATATAATATGGTGTTATGCTAGGCATAAGGTCACAATTACATAACAGTTGTAATAAGAATTAGTATGTCATGTCCTTATAATATCACAATTAGCCATTTACATTTCAAACCATTTAACAAGCAAGTCATCAATAATAATTCATGTATATATCATACACACATTATGTCGAGGTCGACGGACCGATCAAATAGAAAAGAAACTGTGCTCTGTCAGAGGTTCGAATGACGTGAAATATAAATGCATTTATTTATACCGAGGCGATCGGCCCAATCCACAAATATCAATTATCATCAGGAAAATACATGAGGGCACATTTATATTCAAATAAACTCATACAAGTGCTCAACCATACATATATTCACTTATGTTCATTTACAATTCTCTAGTATATCCTAAATGATAACCTTAGCAAGAAGACATATAACATTTGCAAATATATCATGATATAGGTCCTAAACTACCCAAACAACTAACATGATAGTATCTACGCACAGACTCTTGTCACCTAGTGCATATGTAGCCCACGCATATAGTGGCAAATTATATAATTATTACTCCTATGGGGACAATTCCCTCTTACAAGGTTAGAAAGGAGACTCACCTCGCTCCAAAGTGTACTTCCAATACCAAGAACGAGCCCAAACTCTCAATATGGAGCCGAACGATTCAAAAATAGTTAAACGAGGTAGGAACTAGTCAATACAAGCTCAAGAGTACGCATTTTAATTACTAAAGTAATTTTCCAACCCTAAAGACAAGTTTCCTAAAAACTGATCCTGGGCCCACATGCCTGAATTCCAAAATTTTTCGACAAAAGTTGTTCTTTGTAACCTAAGGATCAATACTATATGATTTCTATTTCGTTTCATTACCAATTTTGTGGTAAAATCTATGTTTTATCAAAACCCTAGGTTTTGCTCTACCTCATGATTTTACCTCAATCTTTAGGTGTTAATCTACCCAAAACCCGAGTATTAAACGTAGAAATAAGGGGGATGGACTTACCTCAAGATGCTATGTGGAAATCTTATCTGAAGAGCTCCAAAATCACCTAATACACGAGTGCAAAATGGGCAAAAATGGCTGGATCCCGTATTAAATAAAACTCTACTTCAGAAATTTCCGCATCTGCGGTCAGGGGACCGCATCTTCAAGAAAAAAAGGCCGCATCTGTGGAATTGGACAAACGAGCTGGGATCGCTTCTGTGGTCTTGAAGCCACTTCTACGATTTTGGCCTAGCCGGCCCTGGACCGCATCTGCGAGAGGATGACTGATTCTGCGATCTCGCACCTGCGGTTGATCAACTGCAGGTGCGGCTATGACGGCAACCTGAAGCTTCCTCTTCTCAAAAATTCCAACTTCACTCGAGCCTCGTCCAATTGACGCTCGGGGCGCTCGGGCCCACCCAAACATAACGACAGGTTCAAAATCATGAAACAGATTTGCTCGAACCTTCGGAACGCCCGAAAAAACACTAAATCTAAGAATCACCCCCTAAAACCAACTGAATCAAACTTAAGAACTTAAAGTTCTTAATTCACTTCTAACGACTTGAAACGTACTTAAACTAATCAGATTGACACCAAATTTCGAGGGAAAGTCTTAAATGTCATATTGGACCTGTACTAGGCTCCGAAACCAACATACGGGCGCGATACCAACGTGATCAATCATTATTTAGTTTCTTTAAATCTTTAGAATTTCAGTTCAACAATTTCTTATAAAAATTCATTACTCGGGCTAAGAACCTTAGAATTCAAAACCGGGCATACATTTAGGTCCCATATTTTTCTACGGACCCTCCGGGACCGTCAAAACAAAAATCCGAGCTCGTTTGCTAGAAATATTGACCAAAGTCAAACTTATCCTTTTAAGAAAACCTTAAGGAATCAAATAAGACTATTTCAACCCAAACTCTTCCAAATCCCAAACCAACAATCCCCGTAGTTCATAAAGTAGTTAAAGCAAGCATGACAAATTTTATTTAGGGGGATGGGGTTCTAAAAAGAAGAATAACCAGCCGGGTCATTACATAAAACTTGGATATTCTCATAATTAACATCAAAAAACTGTTCAAATTCTTGTTGTTGGAATGGTTCATCCTCGTATATTTCTTCTTCGTCCGCCACTCCCTTGTCAAACAAATCTTTTGGATTTAGATGTACGGCCACACTGCATCCTTTATTAGTTTCATCATCAACATAGTATACCATATTTGCTTGAGATGCTTCAATATAAGGATCATAATTCGCACAATCACCAATATGAATCAATCTCAAAAGATATACACAGTTAAAATTTCATACGTCTCTTTTGAACCCTTTATCTCGAGTAGTGTCCATCCATTGGCACGTGAAGAGTACAACTGTGAATCGCCCATATTAATTAAGCTCAATTATATCTTTTATCTTTCCATAATATAACAAGTCTGCTTGTCTTGCATTTCTCTGAGCACTAGATGCAATACAAGAAGTGTCAAAGGTAAGAAAAACTCCACAATTTTGAGTTTTCAATCCTTGTTCTCTAGATAAAGTCCGAAAGTTGAATCCATTAATGTTATAAGTAGTGAACCTCCTTCCATCTGGCATTGGACATCGTGCTAAGAATTTTATGTCAATAGAAATCGTGTCTGCTATGTATGGACTCATAATCTAAATAAGCAAAACCAGTTTTGTCAATATTAAAATTCAAGAAAAATCGGTATATATTGACAAACAATATCCTACAATACACATACTCGCTTTGGAAATCAATCAGGAAACTCCTTATTAACTCTCATCTCTATCTCTGCTACTAAAGGCCTTTGGCCTCTTGAACTCCTTCTTATGTGCTCTCTAAATTCACTAAAAAGGATTTAAATGTATTAATTTTAATTGCTTCACTCTAAAGTCTTTGTCAAGAATCTAATCAATTAAAATTTCTTACTTAATATATGGCTTCATGGCATCAACTTACGTATCACACATCGATGAGCTTGAGTCTTCTCCAAAGGAGTCAAGCGGAATGTGGAGGATACTCCAACTGGTTTGCCTTGACGAGGGAATATAAATGACTTATCAGAAGTCTCAATATGATTTTGTTCATCATTTACACGTTTAGTCCTATTTACCCTTAATTTAATACCCTCAAAATAGCGGAAAAAGAGAGTTAAAGTTTCTTCAACTATTTAACCTTCAGCTATGGAGCCTTCTGGTTGTTCTTTATTTCCTACAAGAGACTTGAAATGACCTAATTGTCTATAACCAAAATATAATAGTATTGGAATAAGTGTTTACTTTGAATTACTATTTAAAGAACAATTCAAAGAATTTTATGGGTAAATGAGTAATTTATCTTTCCATAAAATACATTCACCAATATTGTACTGGACCACCTTGTATTACTTCATCTACTAAATGGACAGTTAGATGAACCATTACAGTAAAAAAAGATGGAGGAAAAATATCTCTAAGTAGCAAAGTGTGAGTATAATCCGATCTTGTATCTTTTTGAGGTCCGCGAGGCTTAAGCTTTTCAGACAAAGGTTTCTAAAAAAGGAAGAAAGCTCTACCAAGACCGTAAGAACATGATTTGGATGAACATTTCGAATTGCTATGGGCAACAATTGTTCTATAA
This sequence comes from Nicotiana glauca, assembly GCA_026770625.1. NCBI lineage: Eukaryota > Viridiplantae > Streptophyta > Magnoliopsida > Solanales > Solanaceae > Nicotiana > Nicotiana glauca. The sequence continues at coordinate 78,778 of MU694020.1, forward strand.
TGATGTGTCAATTATGGCTTTTTAATCCAAAGATCCTCTTTTGATCCAAATCAATACAACAAGAAATATTACTTGAATATCCATCTGGCACTGAGACATTCTTTAATTTTTTAGGAAGGAAAGTTTCTTCTCCTTTGCAATAGCAAAAGCAGCAAGCCGACATTCCTCATTCTCATCATGCCAAAGATCACGCCTTATGCCCATATTTTATAGATATTTTCTAGCCTTAACATGACCATTTGATTTGTCTTCATCATTTAGCAAAGAATATATAATATTATCAAACATATTTTTTTCGATGTGCATAACATCTATGGTGCAATAAATTGAATTCCCAATATGGAAGATCAAAGAATATACTTTTTTTCTCCATTGCAGAGTTGCACTTTGCCCAACATTCCTTTGTCTATTTCTTTTCCTTCTTTCATTCACCGCCGCAGGTCTTCCAAATGTAACATCAATTTCTTTCACTTGTTACAAAATATCAGAACCAAATAACTTTCTTAGCGGGATCCTCTCCTCCACACTACCATAAAAATGATGCCTCATCAATCTAAATTTATGATTTCATGAAAAAAATTAACGATGACCCGTAAAGCACCACTTCCTACTATGACGAAGTCGACAAGGTTCTGTGTCAAATTTACAAGAGGGACATGAAAAATCAGTATGTGTGTTCCAACCAGATAAGATATCAAGTCCATGAAAGTAACTTACTATCCACATAAAGGCTGCTCGCATTCTAAATATTTCATTCATTGATGAATCAAACGTTTCCACACCTTCACGCCAGAACTCATTTAACTCTTTAACAAGGAGTTGTAAGTATACATCTATATTATTTTCTGTTGTACGCGGACCTAGAATGATCATTGATAGGATAAAATTTGGTGTTTCATACATAACCAAGGTGGAAGATTATACAGAACCAAAACCACTGGCCAAATGCTATAATTAGTACTCATCATCCCAAAATGATTAAAACCATCACTAGCTAGTCCCAATCGAACATTTTGTTGATCAGAAGAAAATTCAAGAAAAATTATATCAGACCTCTTCCATGCCTCACCATATCTACGATGTCTCATGATTATATCTTTTTTATTATCCTCCACATGTCATCTCATATGCTCGGCAGTCTTAGAGCACATGAACAATCTTTGTAGTCTTGGTTTTAATGGAAAGTAATGTAAAATTTTGGCCGATTTCTTTTATCTCTTTTTATTCTTGTCTTTCCTCTTACCAATAGTAGATACCTGATTGTTGTTGCTCTTATTATTAAGCTTCCATCTAGAAGTGTGACAATATTTTCATATTTCCTTATTAGCATCATCTTTCCAATATAACATGCAGTCATTTGGACAAACATCTATCTTGACATAATCAAGATAAAACTTGTTGATGGTATTCTTGGCTTCATAGAAAGAATCAGGGATTTTTGCAAAGTTAAATGCATCTCTTAGATGGTCCAGTATCATAGTCATCCCCTTTTCACTTAGCCCTGACAAGCATTTTATGTGATATAATTTTAATAAGAATTCTAGCTTTGAGTACTTAGACCCTTCATATAGTTCTTGACCTCCATCTCTAAGCAACTCAAAAAAGTCTTTATTATTTAAAGCGGTAATATCATTTAAAATTTCTTCTTCTTCCACTACTTGTGATGGACTTACATCAATGCCCTCATGCCCCGAAATGCTTCATTAATCAGCGATTCTATAGGATTTTCAGGAGGTGGTGCATCTTGAGTGACCTCTACGTTCCCAGAATTCTGCAACATATTTATTTCCCCGTGAAGAACCCAAGTGACATAATTTTGAGGAAATTACTTGCAAATAAAATGATCAAGCACTATACCTCTTGTCTTCCACTTTCCAAAATCACATTCCAGACAAAGACATTTTATTTTATCTCCTATAGCTCCATTCATAAACGCAAAATCTAGGAATTGATTCAAACCAAGAAAATACTCCCGTTGAGGTTCTTGGCATTCCAATTCAAGACTTGTCCATTAGAAAGCACAAATTGATCTAAAATTTTCAAAAGTGCAACTATCAATGAGGATTCTTTTGCGCAAGAGAGTTCGATAAAATAAGAGAATAGCTTTGCAACCTATCGATAAATCAAATTAGAGTGGGGCAACGTGATAGTTTCTGTTGTTAAGTTTTAAATATTCCTAAATTATATGCCTTTTTAACAGAAATTAATTTGTTTATGATTTTTTAACTTAATTTAAAAGTAATACTCAAGGGCGAAAAACTACACCTCATAAGTCCATAAGTATTGTCATATATAAGAACTAAAAAAAATCATCCTCTTTCACAAAGGCACACTTTAAATATTAAACAATGTTAATAACAATAATTATTTCTCACTTACCGGACAATGAACAATATTCACACAAAGCTATTGTTGCTTTTTAATCCCAAATCTACAAGCTATTAGAAATTTAATTGAACCCCAAATTTCAAGCTACTAAAAACGAGAAAAAAAGGAAAAAAATTCAGTCATACCTAACAAAAGCATACATATATTTAGAAACCAACTGAAACAAATGGCAATACATCTGAGAAATTACACAAAATCAGAGAATGAGTAAAAGTAGTTGGGAAAATAAGGAAAACAAAAAATATTTGTAAGTATAAATTTGAAAATTCCAAGCTAGAATCCATATATCCATGGTTGCTCCATTCTTCAAATAAGAGAAATTACATGAATAAAATTAAAACCAAAGTCAATAGAACAGATTATTTGAACAATGGTAATAATATTAGCAGTGATTGAAGTTTCACTGCTAATTTTTTGAGACGTATTGCTCTTTGGTTTTCTTCAGATTGAGGTGAGATTGAGAGAAAGAATAGGAAAAGGGTTTGGGAAAAAAAATGAGGGAAACTACAAAAATAACGTGGGAAAATTTTAGCGCTCTTTATTTTTATTTAGTAGAAGTCTTGACCGCCGCAATTAAAAGATAGTTTTCGGCGGCTGATATTAGACTAAATAGATGATATTTACACCTTAATATTACCATGCTTTATCATTTTTTTGTAGGAGTATTGATAACAAAATGCTCTAATTGGTGTTCTTTTGCTTCGCATGGAATAATCTAAGATATGAGGCCCTACAGAGTGTTTTGGAGTCAATAATGTGAAGAAAACGTGCAATCAAGAAGCACCCAAGCATAAAGAAGCAAAAATGGATTGAGTTGAATCCACCGCGACCACTGTGGAACTGCGGTTGGACCGCGGCAGACAACTAACGCGAGGCAGAATGTTTAGCCTTCACTGCGGTTGTGCCGCGGCCGCGGTGAACTGTTCAGTTGCTAGAAATTTTGGGGACCAAAGTGTAACTTGGGAAAAACCTATTCCAAACACTTATAAACTCTAGAAGCTCTCCCAAGACATTATTAAGCTTTTTTTTGGACTACTTTGGAGGCAAGAACAAGTGTGAGAAGATCAACCAAACATTAGAGTTTTTTCTATCTCCTTTTAATTCTTGCAATTCTACATTATGAAAAACTTTGTAGTTTTATCTTATTTTGTTATGAGTAGCTAAACAATTATCTAGGGTTGATGGAACCAATTGTTAGTTGAAGTTTTGACTCAACTTGTTATAATCGAGCCAGATTTACTATATGATTGTTCAACTACGTTTTGCATGATGATTAATTGAATGGGCCCTTAATTAATCGTGTCTAATTACCTCCTATTACTTGAGAAAGAATATTAGGTTAGACTGTTGTTGAACAACATCACTTTTGGGTAATTGAAGAGATTCATTACTTCAACTTAAAAGTGGGTTTAGAGATAATGAAGCTTTGGTGGGATAAATTAGAGCTACATATAGTGTCATCTAGAGTAGTTCGAGAGAATGCTCTAGTAAATTATCGTAGTTGATCGAGAGGTAATTACGATAACCCATAGCTCATAATCCTCACAGAGTAATACATTGAGATTATAGCAAAAGAGTCAAGACCTAAACTAGCAATGGGGAAAATCACTGCCCTAGACCTTTTTACCATTGAATTATCTCTAATCTAGCATATTGTTATTTCTAATATTATTTGAAGTAGTTAATCAAAAACCCAAGATTAATTGATAAAAATCCTGCATCTAGAAATTGGTTGAGTTAATAATAGCATTTCCACAGAGTTATCATAGATAGGTTAGTTCCCTGAGGATTCGACTCCGGACTTAAAACCATATTATATTTGTAACGACCGCTTTGTCTTTTAGAACCATAGTTGCGCGTGATCAAATTTTGGCGCCATTGCCAGGGAACTAACGGTGTTATTTGTTACAACTTACGAGAATTACGCCCAAAAAATTTAAAATAAAATAATTTTATTTGTTTGCAATTGTCGTGAATTGTGTATTATTTTTCTTATATTGTTTACATTTGTCTGTGCATGTTTATTTATTGAATTGATAAAAAATATAAAAATATGTTGCATTTGCATTTAGGATTCAATTCTACAATTAGGAGTAATAAGTTTGTTTTACAAAAATGGAAAATCACAAAAATACGTACTTTGCATTTTTAGCATTTAATGTCAAATTGTGTGATTTTATTTTTATTGGTATTTAATTATGTATGATAAATATTATTAAGAGTTAATTAGTATTTTTTAAGATAATTTTGATTTTATAATTTAATCTAGGGTTTTTGTTTTAAAATTAGGATAATTACTTTAGGAAGAAATAAAAGAAAAGAGAAGAAAATGAAAAAGCCAGGCCCAATATTCTTCCCATACCCGGCCCAAGTCAGGCAGTCCCAAAAGACTGCCGAACGGCGCCGTTTATGGCCAATAGTTCACAACCGTTGGATTTGAGCGATCCAACGGTCCAGTCCAGCCCTCATCCATGTAGAAACGACGACGTTTTAGGAGCGTTAATCCAGGTCGTTCACTTCGATTGATCGAACGGTAAAGATCATCCCTCCCTCACCCATTACATAACCCGACCCGTTCCACCCAAAGACCAACCCGGTCTCATTTAACTAGATGATGCTGTCTTCTATTAGTGAAAGGATCCAGGCTGTTGATCCTAAATGATCCAACGGCCAGGATCAATTCTCTAGCCTATTATATATCCTTAAACCATACCCCTCCCCCTCAGACCCCCCGCTCTCCCCTCGTCTCTCTCTCAAACCTCGTCTCTTTCAGAGACGAGGAAACCCTAGCCGCCCTCGTACCCCTTCGCCTGAAAGCCTGCGGCAATGATGCCGTTGGCCATGAAAACAACACCCCTGAACCACCATGCCCTCCTCTTTCCAAATCCACAATCCATTGTCCTCGAATCATCACCGTCTATTTCGAATGTCCAATCGAAGGTCCCCGTCCCAAACCCTAGCATGTCCACTTGACCCCAAACTCACACCTTTTGACCATCTGACCTCCCTCATTCCTAAACCACCCTTAGTTTGCTTCGAATCACCCCAAAAAGTCTCGAATCAAAAGTTTCTGAATGATGATCTGAAGCTAGTTCAGAGACTGAGGTCAAAACGCACCTTAGTTGAAGTGTTCTCATTCAAGAACACTCGACTAGGGTCTGTCTTGGCCCCAAGTCCAAAAACTTTGGAGGTTCAAACCCAGTCCCCGTTTAACCGGTAGGTTTTCGTTTTATTTTGTTCTATTAGCTTTTGTTTAGTAAATTCATCTTCTCCTTTTTTATTTTTGTTTAAATTCGAATGTTTCGCGTTTACTCTGTATTGTGTTTCTTCTTTATTTTCTAAACGATTCGAATCAGTCAGTATTAGTAAGTTTTGTATACAATTGTAGCTATTCCTGTAATTGCTCGCAATTACTGTTAGTTCAAAGTGTGTATCTGTGTCAGTCAGGTTGGATTTTAGTAGCTCAGTACAACTTTGCTCTAATTTATTGGTATTTTATCTTTGGATGCTATTTGGTCTGAACTGCTGTTTAAGTTCAAATGTTCTAATTCATTGGTCTTAGTAGTTCTAGCTTGAACTGCTGATTAAGTTTGATGAATTGGATCCCAATGTTTGGTCTGATTGAATCTGACATTGCTGAGTTATCCTAATATTGTTGATTGGGAATTTGTTTCATATATTTAGTTAATCAAATTGGTAGGATTTCTCTTATTTCAGATGGATTGGTTATAGCTGATGAGTTTTGGTACAAATTAAAAGGGATGGGATTAGGATAGGAATCACAGGGCATCAGCGGGATAATTTGGGAATTGAAAATTGAAAGAATTGGTTAATCTGGGTGTTCTGTCCACTAAGCACTAATGTACCACTAAAATATTATATTTGTTTAATAAAAGTGGGGAGCAAGACATAATGGTATTAAAAAATAGGCACACATAACCCTTGGATAAAATAATTAACAAGACATATAGTAGTTGGGTTTCAGGAATATTATGTGTTTCATTTTTCTTAATAGGGTAGTGGAAAAACAGGATGGAAAAAGAGGTCTGTGTTGGGTATAAATACTGGGAGTTTGGACAGAGAAAAGGGGGCTTCTTTCAGACCTGAAGAGAGCTAGAATAGAGAGTTGGCTTTTGAAACCATTCTTTAGAGGTCACACTAAAAAGAACAGATAAAGAAGCAATCAGTTTTCTTAGAGGTTCTCTTTTTTCAGTCTAAGACAACATTTTGAAAGATAGGCATTCAGTTTTTTTGTGAGCGTGTTACTGTTTCATTGGGATTGAGAGTTGTTGCTAGTCTGATTTTGAATAAACTTGGTCTATTTAAGCTGTTTGGTTTCATTCCTGGGTCATTTGGTGTTGCTGGATAGATCAGCTAGTTTGGTTTGGCTTTGAACCATTCCTAGGCTGATTTAAACACTAAGTTTGTTGTTGTGGTGTTCCTAGGTTTCATTTTTGTCTAATTGGTGCTGTGTTGGTCTTCTTAAAGCTGTCCCATTGCTGTTGTGTTACTGCTGTTGATTGCTAGAGTTTGTTACCTGCTGCTGACTTCCTCCATTTCTTCTTGTATTTTCCATTATCCAGGTACACACTCGAGTTGGTTTTAATGTAGATTTCATGCTGAAAAATGAAATGAAACTGGAGTTTATGATATAGTCCTGCTGTTTGTTATTTCTGTTATGTTTGAGTGATTCTTATGTGACTATTTGGTCGTCCAGTGCAATTAAATATGGACTGTAGTTAGGACTGTTTTGTTTAGGTGATTTGAGGTGGTTGAATCCCAAGTCGTAATGGACTGTACTAGATTATTTGGGTACCTAAACACGCTATGTAGAGTAGTTTGATTGAAATTAGCTTTGAAATCCTATCTCCAATCTTTCAAATTCCTAAGAGTTAATCGCCAATGGTGTTCCCGTAAAGTGTTTCTGCAGGCTAATTCAGTTATGAGATTTTAAGTCATGTGAGTGAGTAAAGTTACTTTGAATAGTACATCGAGCAATATCGATAAATAATGGTGGCTTTAAAACATCAGTGGTTAGTATTAGTTATAATGTTAGTTCTTAAGCAATTGGTTTGTCTTCAATAGTGGTAAAAACAGGTCGTGTAAAGTCGGAAACTGGCCATGATTCCATGTTAAGTTAAATGGCAGAAAACCTATGTTAAGTAAGTGACTTGTTAGGTTTAGTTATAAGCAATCTAATTTCATTAACATCACTAGCTATCAACAATTATTTGTTAAGATTCGGGCATTTAAAGGCATAAGCAAACAATTTATGAGTTATGTGTTGGAAATAACAAATGAAATTATATATTGAAATCAGCACCACAATAGCTTAAAATGATGTCAACGTTGAGTGCAAAAAATCAGAATCTCTGAATTGACACAAGTAAGAATTAGTTTGGCGAATTAGTCACATTCCTGCGTTAGTTGATTAAACCTGGCTGTTAAGAGTCTTAAAGCCCAAATAATTCTTGCCCAAAGCCAATTTGCTGAAAGTCCTGTGTTATTTATTAAAAGTTTGCTGGATTTCATATCATGATGCAATACTTGCGATGCCGGTTTATACCAATTAATTAGGGCATTTTATTCCTTATTAGAGACAAAGTTATTAGAAAAACGTAGTTACTTTAGGATTGCCCTTTTAAAATAATCAGAATGAGACGAGCCTCGCCAAATAAAACACATAAATTGCGGGGCCCTCATTAAACGTATATATTAAAAGCTTAGATTTAGGGATATGCCGTTTAGGAAATTTCATGGCATTCCCCAAAATAATAACGCGTTAGTCTCTTCAGGCGCGTATTTTAATAACATTATCTCCGTAAACTCGGGTGCACATTTATGTGACCCAAATTCAAATCTCAATGGATTCGAAATATGTCAATAATCATGGGTGCATTGATGTGACGTGGTTCGAGATGTGTTTTCACGACGTTGAAATTCTCATTAAAAATAATAATAAATAAAAATGGTTAAAAGTTAAAATTTGCACATAAGTTCAACAGGTGTTAAAATCAGATAAATAAGCCGAATATAACAATTGAGCGACCGTGCTAGAACCACGGAACTTGGGAATACCTAACACCTTATCCCGGGTTAACAGAATTACTTACCCGAATATTTGGTTCGCGGACTGTAATACAGAGTCAATCTTTTCCTCGATTCAGGATTCAACTGATGACTTGGGACACCATAAATCTCCCAAGTGGCGACTCTGAATTAAATAAATGAATCCCGTTTCAATTGTCCTTTAATTGGAAAAACTCCCTCTATTACACCCTTTCCGGGGGTGTAGTAGGTAAAAAGGAGGTGTGACAATGAAAAATGAGGCTGAACGATGAAGAAGTCATATTCAATGTTCAGCAATCCATGAGGAGACCCAATGAATATGCTAATTGCTCCCTAGTGGAGGCAGTGGATGCGATCCTATACGAAGATGATGTGACCCTGACTATTAAAGATCCATTGGAGGCCTGTTTGACAAATTTAGAGGAGATGGATGGTAAACGGTTGGCTGAGTGGGTCATGGAACTTGAAGGCCAAGGATTCTGGAAAAGGCAACCTCAGTTCGAGTCCCTTGAGTTAGCAAAGAGGGCTACATCACCAGCAAAACCATCAGTAGAGGAACCACCCAAACCGGAGCTGAAACAGCTCCCAGCTCACCTCAGGTACGTTTTCCTAGGCCTTGATTCTACTTTGCCTGTTATTATATCATTCAGTTTGCTAAATGTGCAGGTAGAGAAGCTCTTACATGTACTACAGGAATGTAAGACTGCCATTGGTTGGACCATGGCTGACATAAAGGGTACCAACCTAGCCTTTTGTATGCACAAGATTCTCTTGGAAGAAGGGCACAAACCTTCTAGAGAACATCAACGAAGGTTGAACCCAAATATGAAAGAGGTGGTGAAGAAGGAAGTGATCAAATGGTTAGATGGAGGAATCATCTTCCCCATCTCTGACAGTAATTAGGTCAGCCCTAATCGATGTGTGACGAAGAAGGGGGGAATGACGGTCGTACAAAATGAGAACAATGAGTTGATCTCGACTCATACTGTTACAAGATGGAAAATTTGCATGGATTATTGGAAATTGAACACAGCCACCCGGAAGGATGACTTCCCCCTACAATTCATTAACCAAATGCTGGACAAGCTGACCGGGCGATTGCACTTCTGTTTCTTGGATGGATATTCGGGGTACAATCAGATCTCAATAGCCCCCGAAGACAGAGAGAAAACATCATTCACTTGTCTGTATGTCATCTTCGCCTTTCAGAGAATGCCCTTTAGGCTTTGCAATGCACCGATGACATTTCAACGATGTATGTTAGCCATTTTCACAGACATGGTAGAGGACATTATAGAGATTTTTATGGTTGATTTCTCCGTGGTGGGGGATTCATTCGAATACTGTCTTCACAACTTAAGAAGAGTGCTCAAAAGATGTATGGAGACAAATTTAGTACTGAACTGGGAGAAGTGCCATTTTATGGTACAAGAAGGGATAGTCCTGGGGCATCGAGTGTACAGTAAGGGAATTGAGGTTGACCATGCTAAGGTTGATGTGATTGAGAAGTTTCCACCGCCTACTTCAGTCAAGGTGTTTAGAAGTTTACTTGGGCATGCCGGGTTCTACAGGCGATTCATAAAAGATTTCTCTTAGATTGCTAACCCGTTATGTAAACTCCTTGAAAAGGATCACCCCTTTGTGTTTTCTAATGATTGCAGGTTGGCATTTGAAGAGTTGAAGAAGAGATTGGTGATTGCACCCATCATTGTTGCAGCTAATTGGGAACAACCATTTGAGCTCATGTACGATGCAAGTGACTATGACATAGGACCAGTCATGGGCAGTGAAAAGATAAACTGATGCACCCAATTTACTACACAAGCAGAACGCTAAGTGGTGCACAACTCAATTACACTGTGATGAAGAAGGAGATGTTGGCTGTCATTTTTGCATTTGACAAATTCAAGTCATACTTGATTGGCTCTAAATTTATCGTTTACACTGACTATGCAGAAATTAGGTACCTGATAGGAAAGAAGGAGTCAAAGCCACACTTGATTTGCTGGGTTCTTCTATTACAATAATTTGATCTGGAGATACGTGACAGAAAAATGACAGAGAACCAAGTAGCTGACCACCTCTCAAGGTTGGAAGGAGCTGAAAAGAAGGTAGAGGTTGAGGACATAATAGAGACATTCCCGGATAAACAGTTACTAGCAATGACAATGGAGGACGCACCATGGTATGCTGACATTGCTAATTATTTAACAAGTGGTATTGTACCTTATGAACTCTCCTCAATTTAAAAGAAAATGTTCTTTTGTGACTGTCGGTCTTATTATTGGGATGATCCTCTATTGTTTAAAATCTATGTAGATAACATGATCTGGCTGAGAAAGATCAAAATTCTATTTTGCAGGCGTGCCATGTTTCACCATATGATAGACACTTTGGAGTAATTCGGATAGCAGCTAAGGTGTTGGAGTTGGGCTTGTATTGGCCAACTCTATTCAAGGATTCCCATGCTTGTGTCAAAAGTTGCGATGAATGCCAAAGGACAGGCAACATATCTCGCAGACACGAGATGCCAATGATCATAATTCAAGAGATGCAGGTTTTTGACATGTGGGGAATCGACTTTATGGGGCCTTTTGTCAGCTCGTATGATAACAAGTACATATTGATAGCAATTAACTATGTCTCCAAGTGGTTCGAAGCAGCGGCTCTCCCGACCAATGATGGTAAAAGGGTAATAGGCTTTTTGAAGAAGAACATTTTCACACGTTTTGGAACCCCAAGAGCTATACTCAGTGATAGCGGAACACATTTATGCAATAGAGCATTCACAAGGCTGTTGGAAAAGTATGGAATTCGTCTTAAGGTGACCAGCTCGTACCACCCACAGTCGAGCGGGCAAGTTGAAGTGTCCAACAGGGAGATTAAAAGTGTCCTTACAAAAATAGTGAATGCAACAAGGACTGATTGGGGAAGGAAGCTGGATGATGCATTGTGGGCATACCGCACAGCCATTAAAACTCTAATCGGTATGTCACCATACAAGTTGGTGTTTGGAAAGGCATGCCACCTCCCGGTAGAGCTTGAGCACAAAACACTTTGGGTATTGCGGCAGTTGAACTTTGATATGGAGACATTAGGAACTAACAGAGTCACTTGGTTACATGAGCTTGAAGAATTCAAGTTACAGGCATTCGAGAGTGCTAGATTGTACAAAGAACGGATGAATTGATGCATGACAAGCACATCATGGATTGAAACTTGAAATCCGGAGAGCTAGTGTTGTTATACAACTTCAGATCGAGATTGTTTCTGGGTAAGTTGAAGTCCCGATAGCCAGGACCCTTTAGAGTGGTTCAAATGTTCCCAAGTGGAGCTGTTGAGATTGAATTAGGGGATGGGACGAATAAGTTCACATTGAATGATCAGAGGTTGAAACACTACCTTGGAATGGCAAATGAGAAAGGGGACAGAGAGATAATAATGTGGGAAGAGCCCCTGTACGTGAATGAGGAGTGATGCTCTTAGCCTGTGTCGTGCCATGACGTTAAATCAGGCATTGCGTGGGAGGCAAACCACAATTTTTTTTGTTGTTTCAGTCTTGTATGTAACCTTGATTTTTTTTTAAAAAAACAAAAAAGTTGGGCATCGCACAACGACCGCGGTGCGACCGCTAGGACCGTAGTGAGACGCTAGTACACTGTCTCACTTTTGTCAACCCACTGCGACCACGATGAGATGTTACAAAGCGTCACCCACGTATGTATTTCTAATTATTTTTTTAAATTTTTTTTCAAACCCCCCTCTTATTTTGTTCCATAAAACACCTGCCCACCCCATTATTCCCCCAATTCATCTCTCTCTCTAAACCCTAACCTGCCAAATCCCCCCTCTCTTCTTTTTCTTCTTCACTCATCCTACTTCACCCGTCTCCATTCCTCTCACTCTTTCTCTATCACGGTAAAATGCATCCATCTAGGAAAAGACACAACACAAGATTCTCTGCTAGTGGATCGGGCAGCTCCTCAAGAGCTAGGTTCAAGCTAGTGCGGCTTAGTTTGACTGCACTAGGTTTGTCTCCAAACCAGCGGAGGACAGGTACAATGCAAAGGCATCTAAGAAATTGTTACATGAGGTACATATTGACCGGGAAGCCTTAGAGGTGGAAGACCCAAATATCTTTAATGAGTTGAGGGGGTGTCAGCTGGACATCTTTATTGAGGAACCGGAGGAGGCTAATGTTCAGATGGTAAGGGAATTCTATGCTAGCTGCCCGGAACATGAGAATGGGGTTGTCACTGTGCGCAATACCCAGGTAAATGCATCCATCGTGGCCATCCGCAAGGTGTAATGGCTACCAGTGTTCAGGGGGGTGGGGATCTGATGATTATCGTACTTATAGCCAATCAAGTGCCTTGTGGGCAACTCTTCTTGAGACTATTTGCGTGCTAGACAGAGAATACATATGTATAAAGCACCGGATCACACTTAACTCCAAGTCTCTCAACTAGGAGGCTAAGTGTTGGCTAACAATTATCAACAATTGGCTATTCCCTCCAGCAGTACGATCGATGTCAATCAACTATGAGCGGTAGCGATCTACTATTTCATGGCCCACAAGGATTTTGATGTGGCCCAACTCATTCATGAGGAGATGTTCATTCACTCACCTGAGATACTTAAATGTGTCTACTTCCCCTCTTTGGTTACTAAGCTATGCCTTGTTGCTAGAGTCCCTGAAAACCTTAGAGTTAATGGGAAACTGCCATTGAAAGCCCCGTTCCTGGCAAGGAAAATCGGACTTAGAAGAGAGCCAGTGGTGAATGTTGATGAATCTGATGATGATGATGCCGAGGTAGCTGAGGTCCCACCACCTACGAGATTTGGTGAGGCGGGCACATCACAGCCCCGCTGAAGTACCCATCTGACAGCCCTGGTGTCACGCCCCAAAATCCGAGGAGCGCGACCGGCGCTCAACCGAGTAAACCCGGCTGAGCAAGTCTGGCAGGTTTCATATATACTACCCAACACAACTCATAATTTAATAATGGATAGACTCTATTAATCAAATTCTATCAACATATAATTAACGATTTCCATTTCATTTTCATTAGCAACTTCATTTTGCCACCTTAAGGGTATTACAAGTTATATACATCATTGCCAAACACCAATATTTCTATTTTAATTTCCAATACCCGACACTGCCTACAACTTGTTTATGGAGCCTCTAAATATAACAGAAGAATAATGCAGAAATGCCTGCAACAAGGCTCCGACTATATCGTACACAAATATAAAAAATAAGACTCCGGGAAGAACAGCGACATAAGCCACGCAGGGCCCCGAGGGGAAAGGGGCTCACCAATACAGCTGACGGAAAGTGGAGGAGGTGCTACTACCGGTGGACTGGAGTGCCTGCCATAGAACCACCTACAATCATAACATGAATGTAGCGCCCTCGGCAAAAGGGATGTCAGTACATTTGAATTGTACTGGTATGTATAACTAAACACCATTTTACTAGAAAGAACTATCAAACAGATACAAGAAAATAATATGGGCAAATCAAAGAAGCAATTCATATAACCTTTCATACAATTTCCACAACATATATTAGAGCATTTCTGTCACGTGTTCACCACTGTTCTCAATACCACCGCCATCTTGAGCGGAGTCCGATCACGACCCGACCGGCTAGGTCACCTCATTGGAGGCATTACACCCAATAAATATTTTATTTCCCTTATCCGGAATCCAATATCAGCACATTACCACCATGTGTGCGGCATGGTGTCCGATCACGACCCGATCGGCTAGGTCACCTCATTGGAGGCATTACTCCATTCTCATTAGTCAACACCTTCAAATCTTTATCCCACACATATCATAACAATTTCCGGGGCACTCATGGCTCCCATCATCACATCGTTTTCCCTTTTCAATATTCATTTTACAAGTTGTGATCATAGACACATATATCAAGGATAATTCAAGTTGCAAATCACAGGTAAGTGAGCATATAGCTAGCATGGATAGTTCTTTGTTTCAATGTTGGCTTATAGCCCAAGTAATTCAACACATAACTGTACTTTTCATCATTTTCTAATTATCAAGATTGGTACATTATTCACAATGAGCCTCATCCTTCACGAATATGTATAGATTTATGCAAATCAATTAATGTGTAATGACAATCAATACACTAGCCAATTCAACTCTTACCATACTTTCGTAAATGACAACGGAGCTCAATTTCTAATAAAAAGGGGGTTTTAGCCATACATACCTCAATAAAACTTTTCCTTACTCTTATACGATTTTCGGACTCTTAGTACTTCGATCTACTGGGTAAGAATTACAATTTAAATTGAGAATTAGAGATGATATTGAGACTCTAGCTTGGTTCAAGCACATTGACAAACCCTAGAGGTGCAATATGATCTTAGGCCCCTTTTTGAGAGCAATTTATATCACTTTGTACCCCTCTTTAATTCACCACCTCCCACTACTCTAAGGTTTAACATGCATGCAAGGAATCCATTGTTATACCCATGAATAACCTTACTAGTGACCCTCTTATATTTGAGAATAAAACAAACAAGAGTTGGGGTGATGAAGTATTACCTCTTGAGATGAAGGTCTAGGGGTCTTCACTTGATTTAACAAACAAGAGTTGGGGTGATGAAGTATTACCTCTTGAGATGAAGGTCTAGGGGTCTTCACTTGATTTTCTTTAAGGATTTAGCCATATCTTATGGAGTAATTTAACGGGGAGACTTTCCCTCTTTAAGAACCCTCTCTCTCCCCCTAGAAATGCTCAGAAGAATTCTTAAAATGAGCTATAACACCGGATATATCGATATGGAAGCCGGGTTAAAAATTACAAAATTGGAGCCCCGAGTCAAATGCGATCGCAGAATAAATATGTGGTCCGCATAATGGACCGCAAAATGCACCCCAGAAACTGGACACTCTAACTGAGTCTACGGTAAGAATGCGGTCCGCATTCATGTTCTGCGATCGCAAAGTGCACCGCAGAACTGACCCTCGCAAAATTCAAAGGAAAGTATGCGACAACTATACGGTCCGCATTTCGATTATGCGACCGTATTACGACCGCATAACTGACTTCAATTTTAACCAACATTCTGACTCACTTTGCGGTAGATATGCGGTCCTCATTCTGGATCGCATTTATTGCATTTTTATGGAAATTTATTCTTGACTTTTTAATGCATTATTCAATCCAAAAAACTTATTTATGAATTGCTAACACATGCTCCTAACTTGGCACCACGGGATCAGTGTTTTTCGAGTAGGGATTTTACGGGGCCTTACACCTGGAGCAGGAAATGGCTGGTCTTCATACTTCTGTCACAGACTTGGGCACTAGAGTTGACACTCTGACCACTCAACAGGCAAAGACGGAGAAAAAGATTATGGGATGGCTTCGAGCGCTAGGACAAGCATGCCACCTCGACCTTGGCACCATCTCTGATCAGGATTGATATTCATGGAAGTCCCCCTACCTTACTCTGCTCTTTATTTGTTAACATGGGGATATGCCATATTTTTAAGTGTGGGGTGGGGGATGGCTGTTGTTGTATGATGATGTTGTAAATAGATTGCGTAACTTTGTTTGATGTTGCTTTATTTTTGTTTGATTGGTATGGTAGGGTCATGTAATTAACTTCGACTTGGCCCAAAGACGGACACCTTTCGACAGGTCTCTTAAGGGACATGAGTCGAACAAAAAAATGAATATAAGGACTCTTCCTGATGACAGATAATTGAGACAGTTCATGAGGGAAGTTAGTTTAGAGAAAATACCAAAAAGATTTTTTTATTTTTTTTATTTTTAGGTAGTGTAGTGACCCCCCTTGGTTTTCTTTGGGCCACGTTATTTTCCAAGGGTTTCGCTTGAACTGGGTGTAGGTAGTTTTTTTTATTTTTTTTTTGTTTCTAGTTTTAGTTAGAATTAATGGGCTACGAGCTAAAATAGAAAGGGAATCCCTTGGCGTTAATACACCTGAACACAATCGACACTAGAGTGTAACTCCTAGTCTCAATGGTTGACTCTTGCTAAAGTGCCTTAAAATTGTATGTTGTAACTGACTTGAACACTCAAATAGAATGCCTTGATAAATCAATCTGCCATATGCTATGTGTGTGTGAGCTATATTGTATTCCATGCTTTACATTTGATGCCTAGAACTTGCCCCGTGTGTTTGCAAAGGGAAATAGTAGCTTCATTTAGTCTTAGAAGTGATATAGCAATTTCTTTGTTAAACCATAAATATAAAGTAAACTCACCTAAATGTAATGCATTGTAGTTAACCCCGTTGAGCTTATAAGCATGTTTCTTTGGCAACCACATTGCGAACCTTACCCAATTGTTTGAATAGCCCTTTGTTTGAACCCCTTTTACCTCTCATGAGCACTTGAATGGCCTTGACATATGCAAAAGCTAAAGTGTGGGGTGGTGGTTTTTTTTTTTTTTTTTTGAGTAGAGCCAATGAAATAGAGGAAAGGTGCAGTTTTGAAGAGTAAAAGAAGAAGCACCACGAAAAAAAAAGTGAATAAATGTAGTAGTTGATAAGTGGTAGCTTGATACAAATGCACCTATAGGAATGGGATGTTATAAATAAATTGTGGTGGAACGTCTAGTTGACATAAGAAGGATTTGGAATGTTAATGTGTTTTGTATAAAAAGTGCTTATGGAGGTTAGTCACTATATCAAAATATATCCTACCCATCCCTTAGCCTACATTACAACCAAGTGAAGTCCTAATTAATCTTAGACTGGATAGACTTGAATAGTAGAGTATTACACTACGGGAAAGCCTATGGTGCATCTTTGTGGCATGGAATGTTCTTTTGGAGAGTGAGCGAATTTTGTCCATCCGAGTTCGTAATTGTTCTTAATAATATTAATAGTGGAACTACTCTCTTGTGTGATGTGACGGCATGTGATTCATGAAAGAAAAGTAAGTCTTGACTTCTGTTTAGAGTAATTTGAGTAAGTGCAACTATTGCATGGCATGAAAGATTCGACTGTTGAGACTAAGGTTGTTCACTACTAGGTGCAACTTTGGTGAATTATTCATGGTGTAATTCGTTAAGGGAAAAAGCTTAGGGAAGGAACTTTGATAGAGTGCGGTGGATTGCTCGAGGACTAACAATGATTTAAGTGTGTGGTGTTTATATTAGGCTATATAGATGATATTTATACCTTAATATCACTATGCTTTATTGTTGTTTTATAGGTGAATTGATAACAAAAGTGCTCTAATTGGTGTTCTTTTACTTCGCAGGGAATAATTTAAGTTAGGAAGCACTACAGAGTATTTTGGAGTCAATAATGTGAAGAAAACGTCCAATAAAGAAGCACCCGAGCATAAAAAAGCAAAAATGGACTAAGGTGAATCTACCGCGATCGCGGTGGGACCACGACAGACAACTAACGCGAGGCAGAATATTTAGCCTTCACCGCGGTCGCGTTGCGGTCGTGCCGCGGCCGCGGCCGCGGTGAACTATTCAGTTGCCAGAAAATTTGGGGACCAAAGTGTAACTCGGGAACAACTTATTCCAAACCCTTATAAACTCTAAAAGCTCGCCCAAGACATTACTAAGCTTGTTTTTAGACTACTTTGGAGGCAAGAACAAGTGTGAAAAGATCAACCAAACATTAAAGTTTTTTCTATCTCCTTTTAATTCTTGCAATTATACATTATGAATAAATTTGAAGTTTTATCTTATTTTGTTATGAGTAGCTAAACAATTATCTAGGGTTGATGGAACCAATTGTTGGTTGAAGTTTTGACTTAACTTGTTATAATCGAGCCAGATTTATTTTATGATTGTTCAACTACATTTTGTATGGTGATTAATTGAATGGGCCCTTGATTAATCGTGTCTAATTACCTCCTATTGCTTGAGAAAGAATATTAGGTTAGACTACTGTTGAACAACATTACTTTTGGGTAATTGAAGAGATTCATTACTTCAACTTAAAAGTGGGCTTAGAGATAATGAAGCTTTGGTGAGATAAATTAGAGCTGCTTATAGTGTCATCTAGAGTAGTTCGAGAGAATGCTCTAGTAAATTATCGTAGTTGATCGAGAGATAATTACGATAACCCATAGCTCATAATCCTCATAGAGTAATACGGTGAGATTATAGCGAAAGAGTCAAGACCTAATCTAGCAATGGTGGAAATCACTGCCCTAGACCTTTTTACTATTGAATTATCTCTAATCTAGCATATTGTTATTTCTAATATTATTTGAAGTATATATATAGCCAGCATCCTATAAAACAGATTTAGCTCTTAGGATCTTTCTTATCACCCAAGGTGCTTGGTTACCCATTTATCCTTTACATAATAGTAAATGCGTACCCACAATTTGTCCCTTTTCGTGAAAAGTTTCCAATAAAAGCTTGCCAATGCCAGTATCATTCTAGGCATGCATGTACATCCTGTAGACCAAGACCTCCAGCCGCTTTAGGATAACATTATCTCTCCCAAGCAATTAGAGTTCTACCCGTGCCATGATGTTTTCTCACATGACAACTCTACAGAAGAATTTTGATTGACCATTTTATTGTTTTCATCTATAGATTGTGCATTGTAAATGATCCTATCACACTATAAATTGCCCATTTCCCTGACTGACTTACAATTTTCCAACTTCTTTTCCGATATTTTGTAACCAGGTAGTATTTTTCTTATTTTATTAGTCTCTTGAACCGCATATGTCTTGATATTAGTCTCTGATAAGGGAACTACAACAATGGAAAATCTAAGAGTCGGGCATGAAGATACTCTGGACGTCAGGCAATAGGCTTAACAAAGTAAAAATTTCACGGGACGCCTTATTTGTTCTCCCTCGTTTACTCGTACACACTATTAAAAAAAATTAATTAGTACCCAAAGTACAGACAACTTCAGGCCTTTTCTCCCTCCTCCTTCTTATTCATTAGTCACTGTGAAAACAAAGGCGACAGATGTTTGTGAGCAGGTTTTAAGGTGGTTTATGATGTTTTACAATAGTGAGATGTTGTGACACTCCCTTCTTTGCTATTGCATAGGGTTTCTTTTTGTCCTTTTTCTTTATTACAAAATGAGTTTGTTAGATTTATTATTATTTTGATAAATTGATGATTGATGTTTGCTCTTTATGATATTTGGAAGTTATGTTTCAAATTGAGATCATTTGGAGTAGATTTAGGTGTTGAATCGTGTATTAAATTGTTGAAATTCGAAGAACAAATTTCACCCAAGCAAGATAAATTTAATCATCAAAAATTTTGAGCGTGAAGTGCAATTAGATCCATTTTTGAGGGGATTCATATTACTATTATCAATTAGAATAATTTATGGTTGGGTAATTTCTGTTTCTCGGCAACTTGCATTTCAGACCCATTTGGTTTTAAGTGTAATTTTTTCACTTCAAACATATTTTACCTTAAGTGCATCTTCAGTTTAATTCTTGTACTTTAGATTTGATTGGCCTTAGGTGCTTTGCACTTCAGAATTTTTTTTCCTTCGACTTGAGAACCGATAAGTGTAAAGTTAATCATAAGGTGGGTAGACTTGCAAGTTTTTGTGCAAAGTTGGTACAAGTTCAATGGTAACCCTAAAACTGGATATAAATACAAACGTCCCTTAACAAACCATATAAACCTAAAATCATAATTGGCAATATCATTTTACTATAAGACCCACATATAAGTGACTTGGGGTGGCTTTGTTTGACGCTAACGTCCCAGTATTATGTGAAACTCTCAGCTGGATTTATGAATAGTACCTTATAGGAGGAAGAGGACCTTTGGATTCTTAGCTTATTTGAAAACTAACGATCAGATCCACATTGACCATCGGAAGAAGTATACCATAATGGAAAGATAAAAAAGGGAACAAAAAAAATCCCCCTTTTGTTCGCTCTTCAGGAACCAGTACTCTTCTTCTATTACAGAAATAGCTAAATTGGATGATTACTATAGGCGCTGGAGTCAGCTTGTCCCTTTGATAGGAAATCTGTTAAGATCAATCCTCCCATGATCGGCTCTCTGTAAAATACTCGTTTGGCCGAGGGCTACTCAGTGAAAAACTATTGAGTGACAGCTGATGAGTTGCAGTTCCAACAATGGATTTATCGGAGCGAGAAAGAGCATTGAAGACCACAATTGCTGCGCCATTTACTGAGAAAATGGTAAAACATAGTATCTCATAGTGAGAAACATCATAGTGTAGTACTGTTTCTTCTGAAACTATCCCTAAATTCTCAAGAAATAAAATGAGAAGTACATGAATGTAACCTAACTATTAAACCTAATCAAGCTCACAAACAGATTTTGAAACCAGAGTATATTTAGGATCTGTTTGGCCATAGATTTTACCAAAATAAACTTGGGTTGAAGGATATGGAAATTAAAATTAGCATTATTGCACAGGGAACAACAAAATTACCTCCATCAACTTGCCAAGGTCAAATTTAGGAGACTTCAAGATGTGGACCTTGCGAATGAACACGTTCTGCAATGGGTAGATTCTAGAATAGTTGCCTTCTCAATCTCTTTGTCGATTGATTCAGGAATGAACTTCTGGACAAGTCTTTCAGATCAAATGATTGTGCCTGGTTAACATGATCTCACGCATCTTGCGACGAATCTAAAGACCATTTTCAAAAAAATAGAGATCAATAATTTTAGAAAATTGATGGCCGGGGAAGTATTGTGATGACCCAAAAGGCATCACTTGCTTTTAAATTAAATTCTGCTCCGAGGCCTTAAAAACCTCTTTTAGCATCACCTCAATTTGCGTGCGCAGTCCGGGCGTTTAGCCGGAAAGCTATTGTGTGAAAATCTGTGAAAAATGATAAATTTTAACTTAAAATGCATTTAAGTTGACTTCAGTCAATATTTTGGATAAACGGACCCGGACCAGTAATTTGACGGTCCCGGAGGATCCGTGGAAAAATATGAGATTGGGGCGTATGCCCGGAGTCGAATTCCGAGGTTCCAAGTCCGAGAAATAAATTTCTAAAAGAAATTATTTTCTGAGAAATGTGAAGGTTTTTGAAAGTGAAATGTTATGTGAAACCTGTAGTGTCTGACCCGTATTATGGTTCCGGAGCCCGGTACAGGTTCAATATGATTTATATGTACTGTCGGTAAACTTTGGTAAGAAACGGAATCCATTTGACGTGATTCGGACCTTAAATACAAAATTTGATGTTTAAGAAGTTTTGAGAAATTTCTTTGATCTTGAGGTTTAATTCGATGGTTATGATGTTATTATGGTGATTTGATTACACGATTAAGTCTGTATGATGTTTTTTAGGTTGTGTGTATATTTGGTTTGGAGCCCCCAGGGCTTGGGTGAGTTTTGGATAGGTGTCGGGGTGTTTTAGAACTCAAAAATCTGGTGCTTTAGCAGTTTTCTGGTGTCTGGTGTATAGTACTATGTATCGCATAGGTTCATTCGCGATCGCATAGCACATCGTAGGAGGAAGAGTCAGTTGCACTATGCAATCGCATAAGTATAGTTGCGACCGCATAGAAGAATAGAAAAGATGGGGGAGGGTCTGGGTAGTTTCGCCTGTGCGATCACACTTGTTCCCTCGCAATCGCGGAGTGTGGAGTTCAGTGAACTATGGGATCGCATTTCCTCTCTCACGATCGCATATGAATAAATTGCCCAGTTATTTTTTTAGTCCAAAAACAGAACCCACACGGAATTTCCACCATTTTTCATAAACTCCTTCTTCTCCACACCTCTTGGGGCGGTTTTTGAGGGACTTCTTCACCATAACCTCTTAGGTAAGTAATCTTTAACTTGTTTTCTTCCTTTTTTATCAACACCCATTAGATTTCTAGGCCTAAAGCATGAGATTAAGGGTAGAAAATTAGGGAATTGGGTAGAGTTAGGGCTTTTTGATTATTTGGGAATTTGACCTCGTTTTGGGATCAGATTTTAAAATAAATTATATATTCGGGCTCGTGGGTGAATGGGTGATCGGGTTTTGGTCTGAACCTCGTGTTTTGACCAAGCGGGCTCGAGGTCGATTTTTGACTTTTTGGGAAGAATGATGGGAAAGCTATAATTAAGCATTGGAATTGAATTGTCTAGCATTTATTGATGTGATTAAGTCGATTATGTCTAGATACAATTGATTTGGAGCCAAATTCAAAAGGAAAAGCGGTGTTTGAGTCTTGAATTGGCCGTGGAAGTTCGAGGTATGTATTTGGTCTAACCTTGGCTTGAGAGATTAGTAGTCAAGTCCTATTTGCTAAGTGGTAATTGATGAGTACGACATATAGGCATGGTGACGAGTATCTATACGTTGGTGTCTAGCATGCCCGTCAGTCTTATATTGTGATTTTCATGACTTCTTTGTATTATTCATGCCTTGGTGAAGATTTCTATTTATTATGCAAAACCTGTGGAAGTAATTGTGACATTTGTACTTTGAAGAGCGTTGGCTCGAGTTGTGAAGTGAATTGTAAAGTAAAAATTGAGAAAGCGAAGAGATCATTATGTTGCCTCCCTTGCCGGGATATTGTTGCTTTATTTATCATCTCCCTTGCCGGGATGTTGATATTATTGATGTTGTTCCCTTGCCGGAATTCTTATTATAATCTCATTTATTCCTTTTCCTTATTGTTTGTGATTATTGTTTGGGTGAGGAAGAAAGTTAAAGCACGAAGGGTGATGCCGTGCATTGTTTTTGTGAGGAAAAAGTGTAAAGCACGAAGAGTAATGTCGTGCCGCACGATGTACTATTCCGTGCCTATTATATTGATTATATGGTGAGAAAAGAGACTAAAAGCACGAAGGGTGATGCCGTGCACTTATTGATTTCCGATTCTTTGTTGATATCCGAGTTATATTGTTTCTCTCGTTTACTTGTTGTCCTTACATTTTTAATCGATATCTCCCCCGCAGCATGCTCCCCCTCCCACACTTGACTGTTTGTTTCTGTACTTCTTTTTCGTTGTATATATATTCGAATTGCACAGGTTTATTTGGTAGTCTGGTCCTAGCGTCATCACTATTTCGCCGAGGTTAGGCTACGCACTTACCAGCATATGGGGTCGGTTGTGCTGATACTACACTCTACACTATGTGAGATCCCGGAGCAGCTATTGGACCGTAGTTTGGAGGCTACCTTCAGTCCACGCGGAGATCTAAGGTAGACCTACAGGCTTCCGCATGCCTTGGCGTCTCCCTTTATCCTTATTTCCTGTTTTATTTTTCCTTAAATTCAGAAACAATGTATTGATATTTTCTTCAGACTTTGTATGTAGTAAATCTTAGACAGTTTGTGACACTGTGACACCAGGTTCTGGGTGATTAAGGCTTAAGCAGTTGTAATAGATGCAGATTTCAGATATTTTATTATTTTCTTCCATTTTATTTAAATTTTTCCGTTGTCTATACGTTATCATTTATTAAAAAGAAACAAATGGATAATGAAGTTATTAGTTTAAAGTATTGGCTTGCCTAGCTCACATTAGTAGGCGCCATCACGACTCCCAAGTGTAGGAAATCCGGGTCGTGACAAGTTGGTATCAGAGCTCTAGGTTAGATGGGTCTCACAATTCATAGACAAGCTTAGTAGAGTCAGAGGGATCAGTATGGAGACGTCTATATATATTCCCCAGAGGCTACAGATTTAGGAAACACTTCATATTTCTTCTTTCTTGTCCTGCGGTTTGGTTTCTCAATGCTGATTGAATTTCTATTTTGTTCTATCGCAGATGCCGAGAACACGCACTTCCTCATCCACTGACCAGCACCCCGAGCCCCCAACAGTGGCTCCCACAAGGGGCCGAGGCCGAGGCCGAGGCCGTACTAGAGTCTGAGGTAGGGCAGATCTCAACCCAGGGCTGCAGCACCAGTAGCGGAGCCTCACGTTGACCTTGATGATGAGGTTCCAGCCCCAACAGTTCCGGTGGGCCCAACTCAGGTCCCAGAGGAATTTATTGCTACCCTAGTTCTCCAGGATGCTCTGGTCCATCTAGTAGGCCTTATGGAGAGTGACACCCGGGTAGGTTTGCTTCCTGTAGCACCAGCCATCTCTCAAGCTGGAGGAGGTGGCCTGACTCCTGCTACTCATACGCCGGAGTAGGTAGCTCCCCGATTTCAGACTCCAGCGGTTCAGCCAGTTGGAGCAGTTCAGCCGGGAGTAGTAGCCTAGGCCGGTGATGCAGCAGCTATGTATGCCGATGCTTTGTGTAGATTGGATAGGTTCACCAAGCTCTTCACTACTACGTTCAGCGGTGCATCTTGTGAGGATCCCCAGGATTATCTAGACAGCTATCATGAGGTTCACAGGAACATGGGGATAGTAGAGACCAATGGGGTTGATTTTGCTACTTTTTGCTTGTCTGGATCCGCAAGACTAGGTGGAGAGATTATTGCTTGCTAGACCAGCCGGATCACCAGCGTTGTCTTGGGAGTAGTTTACGCAGCTATTTCTTGAGAAGTTTCTCCCTATCACTCAGAGAGAGGCCTGATGGAGGCAGTTTAAGTATTTCCAGCTGGATTCTATGACCGTAACCCAGTATGAGACCAGATTCATCGACTTGGATAGTCATGCTCTTATCATACTTCCCACCGAGAGAGAGATAGGGTGAAGAGGTTCATTGATGGACTTATTCAGTCGATTCGTCTTCAGATGGCTAGGGAGACTAGGAGTGAGATATATTTTCAGGAGGCGGCCAATGTGACCCGAAGAGTGGAGACGGTTCTATCGCAGGGAGGTGGTCATGGGTCGAACAAGAGGCCCCATCATTCAAGCCGATTCAGTGGTGCCTCGTCTGGAGGTAGGGATTCATATGGTAGAGGACATCCTCCTAGGCCTTTTCAATCAGCACTTCAGGTTTCCCACGGTGCTTCAGGTGGCTGTGGTCCTCAGATGCAGTGTTCATATTAGCAGCCTACAGTGTACCACCAGCTCCTATCAGTGCACTGCCGCTTCAGAGTTTTTGGGGTGGTCATTTCAGTCGTTAGGCATAGCAGTCTCAGCAGACGAGGGCTTGTTACACTTGTGGCGATATGGGTCACATTGCTAGGTTTTGCCGTCGAGCACCGAGTAGCTCTCAGCATCAGGGTTCCCATGCCATGGTTTAGGCACCAGGTGTTTCGCAACCCGCCTAACCAGCTAGAGGTGGGGGTAGAGGTGCTAGAGGTGGAGGTAAAGGTATTAGAGGTGGAGCTTAGGCCGCTAGAGGTGGAGGCCAGCCAGCAGCAGGCCGTCCCAGAGATGTAGTTCAGGGTGGTGGGGCCCAGACCCGATGTTATGCCCTTCCAGCCAGGCCTGAGGATGAGGCTTCAAATGCAGTTATTACAAGTACGGTTCTAGTTTATGATAGAGATGCTTCAGTGTTATTTGATCCAGGGTCTACCTACTCATATGTGTCATCTTATGTTGCACCGTATTTGGTCATGCCTAGTGATTCTTTGAGTGCTCATGTTTATGTGTCTACACCGGTGGGTGATTATATTATGGTAGATCGAGTCCATCATTCATATATAGTTATGATTGGGGGTCTTGAGACTCATATATATTTGCTTCTTCTGGACATGGTTGATTTTGATGTCATATTGGGGATGGACTGGTTATCACCTTAACACGCTATCTTGGATTGTCATGCCAATACTGTGACCTTAGCCTTTCCGGGTTTACCTTGTTTAAAATGGAGAGGAACTCCTAGTCATTCTACCCATAGCGTTATCTCTTATGTGAAGGCTCGGCGTATGGTCGAGAAGGGGTGTTTGGCCTATTTGGCCTATGTTCAAGATTCTAGTACTGAGGTCCCTCCTATTGATTCTGTACTCGTTGTTCGTGAGTTTCCTGAGGTATTCCCTACAGACCTGCCAGGTATGCCACCCGACAGGGATATTGACTTTTGCATTGATTTGGCTCTAGGCACTCAGCCCATTTCTATCCCGCCATATCGTATGGCCCCTCCTGAGTTGAAAGACATGAAGGAGCAGTTGCAAGACTTGCTTGAGAAGGGTTTCAATAGGCTGAGTGTTTCGCCTTGGGGTGCACCGGTGTTGTTTATTAAGAAGAATGACGGATCGATGAGAATGTGTATTGATTACCGGCGGTTGAACAATGTTACAATCAAGAATAAGTATCCATTGCCGAGAATCGACGATTTTTTTTTATCAGCTTTAGGGTGCCAAGGTATTTTCAAAGATTGACTTGAGATCTGGCTACCATCAGTTGAGGATTAGGGCATCCGATGTCCCTAAGACAGCTTTTCGCACTCGATACGTGCATTATGAGTTCTTAGTGATGTCATTCGGGTTGACAAATGCCCCAGCAACTTTTATGAATTTGATGAACCGAGTGTTCAAGCCTTACTTGGATTCGTTCGTGATAGTATTCATTCATGATATATTGATATATTCCCGCCGCCAGGAGGAGCACGAGCAACATCTTAGAGTGGTTCTTCAGACTTTGAGGGATAGTCAGTTGTACGCCAAGTTTTCAAAGTGTAAGTTCTATTGAGTTTAGTTGCATTCCTGGGTCATATTGTGTCAGCAGAGGGTATTCAGGTTAATCCGAAGGAGATTGAGGCAGTCAAGAACTGGCCTAGACCAGCATCAGCTACAGAGATCCGGAGTTTCTTAGGTTTGGCAGGCTCTATCGTCGGTTTGTAGAAGGGTTTTGTTCTATAGCATCCCCAATGACCAGGTTGACCCAGAAGGGTGCTCAGTTCAGGTGGTCGGAGGAGTGTGAGGCGAGCTTTCAGAAGCTCAAGACAGCTTTGACTATGACACCAGTGTTGGTTTTGCCCATCGGTTCAGGGCCATATACAATTTATTATGATGCATCTCTTATTTGACATGGTGCGGTATTGATGCAGGATGGCAAGTTCATTGCCTATGCTTTAGGGTAGTTGAAGATTCATGAGAAGAACTATCCGGTTCATTATTTGGAGTTGGTAGCCATTGTTCACGCATTGAAGATCTGATGGCATTATCTGTATGGCATGGCGTGCGAGGTGTTCACGGACCATAAGAGTTTGAAGTATTTATTCAAGCAAAAGGAGTTCAATTTGAGACAGAAGAGGTGGTTGGAGCTGTTGAAAGACTATGATAACACTATCTTATATCATCCTGGAAAGGCCAATGTGGTGGCCGATGCCTTGAGTAGGAAGTCAGCCAGTATGGGCAGCCTAGCTTATATTTCAGTCGGTGAGAGACCGCTTGCTTTGGATGTTCAGGCTTTGGCCAATCGGTTCGTGAGGTTGGATATTTCTGAGCCCAGCTGTGTGTTAGCTTGCATAGTCGCTCGTTCTTCAGTACTGGAACGTATCCGAGATCGGCATTGTGATGATCCCCATTTGTGTATCCTTAGAGACACGGTGCAACACGGAGGTGCCAAACAGGTTACCTTAGGTGATGATGGAGTTTATAGATTGCAGGGTCGAGTTTGTGTTCCTAATGTGGATGGGCTTCGAAAGTTGATTTTAGAGGAGGCCCATAGTTCTCGGTAATCTATTCATCCGGGCGCCGCAAAGATGTATCAGGATTTGCGGCAGCATTATTGGTGGCGGAGAATGAAGAAGGATATTGTTGCATATGTGGCTTGGTATTTGAATTGTCAGCAGGTTAAGTAGAAGCATCAGAGGGCCGGTGGTTCATTTTAGGCGATTAAGATTACTGAGTGGAAGTGGGAGAGTATCACTAGGGACTTTGTTGTTGGACTCCCATGAACTTAGAGGAAGTTCGATGCAGTGTGGGTTATTGTTGATAGGCTGACCAAGTCAGCGCACTTCATTCCTGTGGCAGTCTCATATTCTTCCGAGAGGTTAGCTGAGATCTATATCCGGGAGATTGTTCGCCTTCATGGTGTACCCGTGTCTATCATATCGGATGGAGGTACATAGTTTACCTTAAATTTCTGGAGAGTAGTTCAGCGAGAGTTGGGCACACGAGTTGAGTTGAGCATAGTGTTTCATCCTCAGACGAACGGGCAGTCTGAGCAGACCATTCAGATTTTGGAGGATATGCTCTGAGCTTGTTTCATTGACTTTGGAGGTTCGTGGGTTCCGTTTTTACCTTTAGCAGAGTTTGCCTACAACAAAAGCTACCAGTAGAGTATCCAGATGGCTCCTTATGAGGCCTTATATGGTAGGCGGTATCGATCACCGGTTGGATGGTTTGAGCTGGGAGAGGCTCGGTTGTTGGGTATTAATCTGTTTCAGGATGCCTTAGACAAGGTCAGGATTATCCAGGATAGGTTTCGTACAACTCAGTCTAGGCAAAAGAGCTACGCCGACCGCAAGGTTTGTGATTTGGCATTCATGGTCGGTGAGTGGGTATTGCTTCGAGTGTCGCCTATGAAGGTCGTGATGAGATTTGGGAAGAAGGGCAAGCTTAGCCCTAGGTTCATTAGCCCGTTTGAGATTCTTGATCAAGTGGGAGAGGTGTCTTATGACTTGCGTTGCCGCCGAGCTTATCAGCCGTGTATTCAGCATTTCATGTGTCCATGCTTCGGAAGTATCACGATGATCCATCCCACGTGTTAGATTTCAATACTGTCCAGTTGGACAAGGACTTGTCTTATGAGGAGGAGCCGGCAGCTATTCTAGATCGGTAGGTTCGTCAGGTTCGTCAGTTGAGATCGAAGAGTTTTCCTTCTGTTCGTGTTTAGTGGAGAGGTCAGCCTGCTGAGGCATCGACCTGGGAGTCCGAGTCCGATATGCGGAGATGATAACTAGCGATTTTGACGTGCTTCATGCTACTTCTTGCTTACGCTTTGGTTATAAATTGTTACAAAATAGTCCTAAAAGGCTCATAAGTTGTGCTTGATTGCAGGTTTGATCGACAAAGTAACGAAATGTCAACCAACGGCTCAAAAGGAGTGAAACCTGCTCAAGTACCTAAGACAAGGAGAAACTCAGGAAAATAGGCCTAGTGCGGCCGCACTACTCTTTGTGCGGTCCGCACTAGAGAGATTTAGAAAGTCATAAATTAAGGCTTCAAGCAACGCGGCCGCAGTACACATTGTGCGGTCTGCGGTGAAGGCTCCACGGCCGCACTACCAATATGTGCAGTCCGCGAAAGAGAAGTTTAGAGAGGTGAAAATTGCCATGGTTCAAGCTGCGCGGTCCGCGGTCATATTTGTGCGGACCGCATTAGAAACCTCTGCGGCCGCGGTCCATTCTACGCGGTCCGCGGAGCCTGAGTTCAGAGAGCCAATATTGCAAGTCCCAGAGCCTTGTGCGGCCGTAGTCCATTTTGTGCAGCTCTCACTGACCCCGCATGGTATTTTTGTCCAGTTTTTCTAGCTCAGTATAAATAGAACCTTTTTCCTTTTTTAGAGTATCCATTATTTTATTTTAGCAGCTACGCTCGTGAGAACATCATCTGTAGTCATTTTTGACGTCTTAGCTTAGTTTTAACGATAGGTTCTTGTATTTTACTTTAGTTTTTAATTAATATGCCTACCCATTTGGTCTTGAGAGAGTCAATTAGGCAAAATCATTATCTCTACCGAGAGGTGTGAGAGTGGGTAAAATTGTGCAACAGTTATACATATTTCCCCAATCATGTCAATCAAGCCTTAGATGCAATTACCCGTCAATTAGCCACTTAGGTGAAAGTCACTACCCTAGTGCCCCTTAATCCATTAGATACAACTCTTAACAATTATCTCTTAGTGTAATCTAGTTTCAATTCTAATTAGTAGTTTTATAATAGTATTTTATAAAATAAAACCCAAAAATGTTGGAAGTAACATTTGGAACAATTACACGATTCTAGACTAATACATCAACTCCATTTCTAGCTCCTTGAGGAATTTTATCCCGACCCTCATATCGGGTAAAAGCTATTGCAACCCTCTCTTCCTACTTTGTAGTAGAGCGGAGTTGGCAGCGATCAACTTTTTTGGCGCCGTTGTCGGGAAGCTAACAATTTTGGCTATCAATTTAGTTAGTTTTGTGTGTTGTTCTTCTTTACTTCTTTGTTACTAATTTGTTTGTGTGAATAATACAGGTACCAAATGGCTTTTAATACTAATGGCCCTTTTTGAAACGTGATAGCAGGGGAGGAGGTAGATGAAATTGGATAGGATGAGGTGCCTCATGTACCTCCCGGACCACGACGAGGCTACCAGGCCAATGCAAATGATAATATTCCAGACCCTCCTCCATCACCTCCAAGAGTGGCTCCCAGAGTATTACCAAATCAAGGGTATGCAAGTGCTATTGTCCCTCCCCGAATCCGGGCGGGGAATTTTCAAATAACCAATGTGATGTTGACCTTGCTTAAGCAATGTGAGTATTTCACGGGTGCCTCCAATCAAAATCCCTACAAGAATCTAAAGGGGTTCATAGATACATGTTGGGAGAGAAAGCAAATGAATGTATCCGAAGATGCTCTTAGGTTGAGACTTTTCCCATTCTCACTCCGGAGGAAAGCATTGGATTGGTTAGAGAGACTCCCCAATCATTCCATCACAACTTGGGATGAGTTGGCAGATAAACTTATTGCTAAGTTCTTCTCACCCGGGCATATGTCGGCACTTCGAGATGGGATATTGGCTTTCAAGAAAGAACCCACAGAACCTTTGCATGAAATCTGGGAGCGGTTTAGAACAATGGTGAAAGAATGCCCAAACTACAATATGACTGAGGAGATGATTCAACAAACCTTCTATCGGGGCATTAACAGCACGAATAAATGCATTGTGAACCAATTGGTCGGGGCAACTTTATGAAGCTTCCTTACATTGAGGCATGTGAGATATTGGATGAGATAGTCGACACCTCTTAGGCATGGCAAAGTAGGGCCAATGCTCCTCAAGGCGACCTTACGGTTATTCATTTGCATAAGGAGTTACACAACCATGGGCAAGCTATAGTGGAGTTGACGACTACTATGAATCAATTGGATAAGGCACAGTTGCAACAAGTCCAAAGCCCTCGCCAAGTGAATGCCATGGAGGGTGTGAATATGCTTAAAAAGAGGCAAAGAGGGCACAATCTCAAGGGAATTGTGAACAATATGACAACAATGATGGTGGTGGTTTTTCAAATGAGTGTTATGATGAGCAAAGTGAAGAGGTACAATATGTCAACAACTATCAAGGCAATAGAGGCAACTCTTAAAACCAACAATGGCGACCCTAAGAAAATTGGGGCAATCAACAACAAGATGGTGGTAATTGGAACAACAATAACAACCAAGGTGGTAATTGGAACAACAACAACCAAGGCAGTAATTGGGGGAACAACAATCAAGGCAACCAAGGGAATTGGAATGGTAATAACAACAATTGGAACAACAATGGTCAAGGCGGGTGGAACAACAATGGAAACCACGGCAATCGGAGGCAAGGCTTTCAAAGGCCCCCATGTACCAACAACTGAACAATTCGCCTCCGTTTCAATCTCAAGGATCTAGTTCTTCGGGCAATGATATGGGAAGAATAGAAATGATGTTCTAACAAATGATAAAGAAGAACCAAGATTCCGATGCTCAATTGGCTTCCATAATACCTCAATTCGAAATTTGGAGGTGCAATTAGGCCAAATCTCTCAATCATTGAATACTTGCCCTAAGGGTGCTCTACAAAGTGATAAGGTAGTGAACCCGAAGGGTGGAAACAATCATGTGATGGTGGTTACAACAAGAAGTGGGAGAGGCGGTGATGTGAATGCCTCGAAAGAAAAGCAAGTTGTGAATGATGATGTTGAGTTGCTGTAAGATGATGTACCTTTGATAGTTGAATATGTGGTTTGTCACACCTCCTTTTTACACACCACCCCGGAAGGATAGTATGTAAAGGAATTTTTCCATTTAAAGTGACATTATTCGAAATGGGATTATTCATTTATTTAGATTCGCCACTTGGGATAGGTTTGGCTTTTGGTGTCCCAAGTCACCGGTTTATCTTGAATCCAAAATCGAGGAAAATTTCGACTTCCCGAATGGAGTCTACGAACTAGAAATTCTAAGTAAGGAATTTTGTTGACCCGAGAGAAGGTGTTAGGCACCCCGGATCCCGTAGTTCTAGCACGGTCTCTTAAAGTATTATAATTGGCTAAAATCTGATTTTTATACATGTCATCGTATAGTGCCATTTTTAGACTTATTTACCGTTTTAATTAAATTTTTAAAGAAAGTGAACGTCGTTTAAAAACGTATTTTTGGATCACGTCACATAAAATGCACCCGGATCCTCGACACATTTTTATTCAACATTTTGGGATTTGGATTTGGGTTACATGAAATGCACACCCGTATTTAGGAAGGTAAAAATATTAAAAAAGCCCGCCTAAAGAGACAAACGTGTTATTAACTTTGTGGGAGGCCATGGAAATTCGCTAAATGGTGTTTCCCGAATTCTACGTATTTTAATAGAAATATTTAAAGAGGGCCCCGCAATTTATGCATTTTATTTGGCGGGGCACACCTCATTTATTTTAAGGATACCCTAAAGCAAACTATGATTTTCTATTAAATTTATCTCTAAAAGGGCCTAGTTAATTGGCATTATAAAATTCGGGCCTCAAGTTCAAGTCCAGATTCAAACAAGAGGGGAAAGCCTCTTAACTTGAATCCGCTACATAACTCGAAAGCCCAAATTTATATTACAAATTAATCCCATATTCCTAGTATGATTTTTAAGCCTTCAACATTTTTGATTTTTCCAACTTAGCCCATGAATAGGGAATGCATAGTCAGTTTTATGAGGAACTACCCCACATGGGCCATGTACGAATATATTTGTGCCAAAAGCCGATATAAATAGCAGCTGTCAAGTTTGGCTCATAATTAAGCCCAAGTCCAGTGTTAAATTAGGTCTTAGAATAATAATTTTGGAATCATGATTGGGTTTAACAATTGTTCAAATCAAATATGTTGACCTTGAATTCAAATTTCATATACATATTAGCTCATGCGCATGTTGCTAACCATAACATGTTTAATATGGAAACTTCAATAACTAATTAATTTCGTTCAAAGCATGTCGAGAAATGCGATTCATGGACTGAATAACTAATGCATATAGATTACAAAATTTATTCGACTTCCGATTTATTGTGAGTATACATACTGTTTTCCAGAATTTAAACATGCATGTTCAAATTAACATATTGAAGTTATATACTCTAAATTGATTATTCAAACTAAAAATGAATTAATATATAATATCTAATATAAGAGCTAATTACAACCATTGATAAGGTTGAAACATGCAACTGGAGCTCTAAATAAACTATAGATTCATTGTTTGGATCATAGCTCTTAAAATAGGCTCATATTTTTATATGCAATCAACAAAAACCGGGAGATGAATTAATCTTGATTCTAAAATCCTATTATGGCAATCCAAATCTAACTTTTGCATGCAACATTCAGGTCATTAAAAGAATAACTTACAATTTAATTCAAAAAGTATTTAAACAGTCTCAAAACAGTCCAGCCTTAGGTACAAATGATTATCTACTGAAATTCATGAAATTACATGAACTGCAATATGAAAATTGACAGAAAAATAGCTATGTTGAACTTCAATTTATGTCCCCAGATTTGAGAGTTACACGATGTCGATGTGTACCTGGAATCAAAGGCAAAAATGAAAGAAGAAGGCAGGATCATCGATGTTCAGTAGCACTACAATACAGAAATTCACAGCTCGAGTTCTAGGAATAGATTCAGTAGCCTAGGACCAATTCTAGCTAGCAAAACCACTCAAAATAACTCCAAATAAACCCAAACGAACTCAAATCACCCAGAAAGTTCATAACAACTTCAACAATCTAACCCTGCGCTAGAAAATGCATGACAACCACTGAAACTTCGAAATTATCCTGAGAATTTCAATGGAACAGTGTTTTTTGAAGTTTGTGTTATATTTTTTGGGTTTTTCTGGAAATCTAGGAGCTAGGATGAACTTCCAAGCTCTAAAGGTCAGATTTGATTTTGTTTTGAATTCGAAATTCAAATTTTCGGGCTGTTTAACTGCAGAAGGCTTTTGGGGGAAAATTTCAAGTCTAAACTTATTGGGGGATTTTCAGATGTTCAAAACTTGTTCAAGAGGGCAAGGGGATTGCCTCTTATAGGCAGAAATGAGAAGGAAGCTTCCAGATTTCACTCACCCCTTTTTCCCCTCTTTTATTTCAATTTTTATTAATTAGACCTTTATTTTTTGTCTTGTTTCTCAAGTTACTGCTCTAAGTTTCTGAAATTATAATTGAGGCCCTATTTTAGAAGATCCTAGAAGATTCTAGCTCACACTACCGCATTCCTACCCAATCCTAAATACCTAGATTACCCCTGAACTCCCCTGAAATTACCAACTTTTTGTCAATTAATCCAACCCTATTACTTTGATCAAAATTAACCCTAGTTAACAAAACAAATGTACTAATCAGCTATATCCAAACAAACTAAACTAAGCCTAATAATTAATTAAAACCAAACATTGAACTAAGGAATTACTAATAACAATTACTGATTAAACTAAACTAAACTAAACTAGTTAAAACTAACAAATCAAACACTGAAAAATTAAAATCAAACAATGCCTAAACAGAATCGACTAAAACAGATCATAAAGAATTAAAGACTATAGCATTGAACACTAAATTGAAACAAAACATGTATCAAGACAGATTCAAAATGAAAATTAAACTAATACCTAAAATTACCAAGACAGGATTAAACAAATCAAACAAATTAAACTAAAAGATAAAAACAATTACAAGAGCAGAAAGAAACAAATATTGAACTAAAAATCAAAACAGAAGCAAACGAAAACTTACTGATTTTATTCTTCGATGGGTTGAATTCGAATTGAGCCCCCAAATAATATTATATGTTTGTTCTTGGTAAGAACAAGCATATAATGTTATTTGGAAATTCAAATCGGCACTTGACAGTCTTAAAAAAAATCCAACAGTCTCTCATAACCCTAGATCTAAAATTTTACAAAGTCCGGTTAGATTTGGGGAAAATGGTTTAGGGGTTTAGGTAAAGGAGGGTGAGGGGAGTGTGGGGGTGTGAATTTGGTAGGTTTCGGGTGACGGCGTTGCCGTGCACAGTGGTGGCGGCGCCTAGGGTTTGGAATATTTGAGGTGTTTGGTTAGGATTCGAAAGAAAACAAGGGTGGATTGGTAACGAGGGGGTTGAGATGGTATAGGGGTGTAAGTTTGGGTGTCATTGGACACCGGCCGCCGCCGTAGGCATTTTCCGGCGGCGGACAGCGGCGGAAAGCAGTGGCCTGAGAGTCTCTAGGTTAGAGATGAGAGAGATGAGAGGGTAAGGGGGGTCTGAGGGGGTAGGGTCCGTTAAGACATATATATATCAAGAAACATCGTCAGTTCTCATCCGTTAGATGAGGAAGATCAAGGGCTGTGATTAAAACTTGTGTAAACGGGGTTGTTTTGGGACGGGACAGGCCAAGCCAGACCGGGCTATGGGTTTGGGTCATTCAGGGGTCTTGTTTCAATTGGGCTGGATCAAGAATTGGCCCAAAATGGTGACCTGATTTTGCATTCCCTTTTCAAATCTTTTATTTATTCTCTTTTCTTCTTGTTTTTTTATTCTCCTTCTTTTTTAAAAAAACTAAAATTGAACCCTCACCATTAATTCAAAAACCTAATTAAGCTACAATTAGTCTAATATCAATTTAAAAGAAATTAACAGACTTAAAAACTAAAATTAAAATCAAACAAAGCAAATCAAAGTTTCTTTATGGCTTTTCTTATATTTGTAAAAAAACTAGGTAGTGGTTAATCTAAAAATGTAAAAATTAATTTCTAAATGTTCATGCAATTGTGTATTTTATATGATTTATCAATTAAAAATGCACACAAAAAATGCAAACAAAACACAAAATCATGCAATTAATCCCTAAAATTCAAATAATAAAAGAAAAATCCTAATTCTAATAAATTTTATAGGAATATTTGAGCGCGGAAAAAATCACGTGCTCACAGGTGCCCCTCTTTGCTCGAAGACACGAAGGGTTTTCGGGCAAAGATAAATGAGCAGCATGAGGGATTTTTGCCTGCTTGGCACTCCAGGAGAAGCATTTTTGAAAACCGTTTGACCGAACCCTGCTTCAAAGGTTGCCTACATATCCTTGGCTATAAAGGAATCAGGTCAGTGTAGTTCTGGAAGGTTTAGTAGCTGGGACTACCAGGAGCTGAAATTTCACTTCTGTTACTGCTGCTACTGCTTGCTGACCTCCTTATTACACCAAAAGGAAAATCAAAACTAAGCTAGCTATGCCTACCAACTATGAGTTACAAGATTCCTATCTATAATTCTCTAGAAACTTGATCTTGAGTCTTATCTAATTTCTCTATTGACCCCGATCTCAATCTTGATGCTCGCAAGTTGTAGTTGTTGTATCTTTCTGCAACATTGGGTCAAAACAGGATCAACGGAGCTTGTGAATTCAATCAGGTTTTGAGCAATCCACACCTTGTTCGCTTCAACATTTGAGTTCATTTCTTTTTGTTCATTTCTTCTTTTCTTTATTCTGGATTGACACTCATTCCATCAGTCATCTTGCACCCTATGTCTCGAGGTCAAACCTGCTTAAGATGCCAAACCAAACAAACGAACGAAATTTTTCTACACCAGTTTTCACTAGAAAAATTTTGTGAGTTAGTTGTGAAAGATATCTAAGCGATCAAATTAGGATTGTGAATCCTTGTGGATGAAACTAGGTTATGCTGGGGAATGACCGGGTTATGCCAGAAAAGGAAAAAGGTCCTCGGGTTATACCAGGATGGAAAGAAAAAGGCTCCTTGGCTTATGCCAGGGAGATCCACGGGTTATGCCGGGATTGGAAAGAAAAAAGCTCCTTCGGTTATGCTAGGGAGATCCACGGGTTATGTCGGGATGGAAAGAAAAAAGCTCCTTGGGTTATGCTAGGGAGATCCACGGGTTATGCCAGGATTTGGAAAGAAAAAGCTTCTTGGGTTATTCCAGGGAGATCCACGGGTTATGCCGGGATTTTGAAAGAAAAAGCTCCTTGGGTTATGCCGGGATTTGGAAAGAAAAAATCTCCTTGGGTTATGACAGGGATATCCACGGGTTATGCTGGGATTTGGAAAGAAAAAATCTCCTTGGGTTATGCCAGGGAGATCTACGGGTTATGCCGGGATGGAAAGAGAAAATCTCTTTGGGTTATGCCAAGGAGATCCATGGGTTATTCTGGGATTTGAAAAGAACAAGCTCCTTGGGTTATGCCAGGAAGATCCACGGTTTATGTCAAGATTTGGAAAGAAAAAGCTCCTTGGGTTATGCTAGGGAGATCCACGGGTTATGCCGGGATTGGAAATAAAAAGCTCCTTGGGTTATGCCAGGGAGATCCGCGGGTTATGCCGGGATTTGGAAAGAGAAAGCTCCTTGGGTTATGTCGGGGAGATCCACAGGTTATGCAGGGATTTGGAAAGAAAAATCTCCTTGGGTTATGCAGGGAGATCCACGGGTTATGCCGGGATTTGGAAAGAAAAAGCTTCTTGGGTTATTCCATGGAGATCCACGGGTTATGTCGGGATTTTGAAAGAAAACGCTCCTTGGGTTATGTCGGGATTTTGAAAGAAAAAAGCTCCTTGGGTTATGACATGGATATCCACGGGTTATGCTGGGATTTGGAAAGAAAAAAATCTCCTTGGGTTATGCCAGGGAGATCTACGGGTTATGCCGGGATTGAAAGAGAAAATCTCTTTGGGTTATGCCAAGGAGATCCATGGGTTATTCTGGGATTTGGAAAGAAAAAAAAGCTCCTTGGGTTATGCCAGGAAGATCCACGGTTTATGTCAAGATTTGGAAAGAAAAAGCTCCTTGGGTTATGCCAGGGAGATCCACGGGTTATGCCGGGATTGGAAATAAAAAGCTCCTTGGGTTATGCCAGGGAGATCCGCGGGTTATGCTGGGATTTGGAAAGATAAAGATCCTTGGGTTATGTCGGGGAGATCCACAGGTTATGCCGGGATTTGGAAAGAAAAATCTCCTTGGGTTATGCCAGGGAGATCCACGGGTTATGCCCGGGATTTGGAAAGAAAAAGCTCCTTGGGTTAGGCTATGGAGATCGGTTATGCCAGGATTTGGAAAGAAAAAAGCTCCTTGGGTTATGCCTGGGAGATCCGCAGGTCATGTCGTGATTTGGAAAGAAAAAGCTCCTTGGGTTATGCCAGGGAGATCCACGGGTTATGCTGGGATTTGGAAAGAAAAATCTCCTTGGGTTATGCCAGGGAGATCCACGGGTTATGCCGGGATTGGAAAGAAAAATCTCCTTGGGTTATGCCAGGAAGATCGGTGGGTTATGCCGGGATTTGGAAAGAAAAATCTCCTTGGGTTATGCCAAAGAGATCCACTGGTTATGTCGGGATTTGAAAAGAAAAAGCTCCTTGGGTTATGTCAGGGAGATCCACGGGTTATGCCAGGGAGATCCACGGGTTATGCCGGGATTTGAAAAGAAAAAGCTCCTTGGGTTATGCCAGGGAGATCAACGGGTTATGTCAGGATTTGGAAAGAAAAAAGCTCCTTGGGTTATGCCAGGGAGATCCGCGGGTTATGCAATGATTTGGAAAGAAAAAGCTCCTTGTGTTATGCCAGGGAGACCCACGGGTTATGCCGGGATATCTAGGGAATGGGGGCCTATGCTACCGTGATTTGTTTTTTTTCTTTTTATTTAGCAAAACGCATGAAAGAATTTGGGAAGAACTTCCTCTTTTTTTTTGGTCGATTCCCTGTTGCAAAGCTGTTTCAGCGCTTGCGCATTCCTTTTCTCTTTTGGGTTGCACCTGCTTCTTACATGGTTGCCTGAATTACACCTATTTTAACTTTCAACAAAGAACAATTTATTAGTTTTGAAATGGTGGTTGGTTTTACGGCCTTGATCATCTCAATTGCTTGATCCCGGCCCAATTTCCGTTGAGAACTTTACTGCTTGCTGGCTTTGTGGGAGAATCTATTTTCAAACTGACAGGACTCAATTTTAGGACTTCATG
Organism: Nicotiana glauca; assembly: GCA_026770625.1. Lineage (NCBI taxonomy): Eukaryota > Viridiplantae > Streptophyta > Magnoliopsida > Solanales > Solanaceae > Nicotiana > Nicotiana glauca. Next base: position 118,208 of record MU694020.1, read on the forward strand.
ATGATTCCCCGTGTGGGCTTGGGCCTTTTCACTTTATTCTGCTCTTATGACCTTTTCCTTTGCCTTTCTTTCCTTTCCAATGTCTTTTGAAAGCATCAACTACCATGGCCAGTCGGGATTGGTCTGACGCAACTACCGAGGCTGAGTATTTTCTTTGGCTCTTGCCAAGCAGAGCCCTATAAAACCTGTCCTGCCACATTTTCTTTGTGATAGTCATGAAATCAGAGTTAAACCGAAAGGGATTCAAGGAAAAAGTATACAAAAAGGCGAGCATATGAGTTTAAAGAGAAGTGTCTTTTTCGGGGGAAAAGAAGGACTTATGTGGGGTGCATGCTGACTTCAAATGAACATGACATGCTTCTTGGACTGAATGCCAACCCACACAAACTTTTCAGCTTCTGGTGAACCCCATTGATCCGCATTTCATAACCAAGGAACCTTGCCAGGACTCTTTTAGTGGTGAGATATCTTCTTTTTCGGCCGACAGCACCCTTTGCGGGTTTTTGCCAATCGACCTCTCTCATTTCTCTTCTCTTCGTTTCCCGATAGTGCTCTTTGCGAGTTTTCACTAAGAAGACTCTCTCATTTTCAATTTGTCTACTCACTATCGCCTTATGGTGCCCGAAGGTTTTCACCGATAAGACTCTCTCATTTTATTTCTCTTAATTGAATTGTATCAGATTCCAACAATGACGTTTTTGCCTTTGCCAATTGATCGGAAGGACTTGAACAAGTTTTTTGGGTAAAAAGGATTTTGGGCAGAACTACAACTTTGGAACCATTTCAGCGGGCTCATGGTTGAACCATCATATCATCTGCCCCAGTTTCAACTTTTGGGGAAATTGAGATTTTTGTTTTGGTGTGACTGAACCTCAGCGAGAGGCTGCCTACGTATCCTTTCGAAATCAAGTCAAACGTAGTTCAGGAAAATACTTTTGTTTTTGTTTTTGTATTTGCTTTGTTTTTCTTTTCTATTCTATTTTTTTCCATTTTCTTTTCTTTTCTTTTTCTTTTCTTTTCTTTTCTTCTTCTTTTTTCGCTGGTACTTCTGGGTTCCAAAGAGGGTGATCAAAGAAGTGTAACCGGCTCAAAGGGTTTACAAAGGATTGATAGTGTTTGGGATAGCAAGAAAGAAAGCCTTCGTCACCTCAATTACGCAAAAGCCATCGCCGCAGGAGGCCTAGACATAGTACCTTTTTACTGCATCTACAATTACTGTTATTTCAGAATCATTCCCTTCAATGTCTCCCAGATACAGTGCTCCTCTTGGCAATATCTTCCGAATTATGTATGGACCCTACCAATTAGGAGCGAATTTTCCTTTCGCTTCCTGGTGATGAGGGAGAATGCGTCTCAGCACGAGTTGTCCCACTTCAAAATTCCTGTGACGTACTTTATTGTCATAAGCACGGGCCATTCTTTGTTGGTACAACTGCCCGTGACAAACCGCGGCCATCCGTTTTTTGTCAATTAATGACAACTGCTCCAGCCGAGTCTTGACCCACTCACTGTCCTCAATTTCTGCTTCGATAATTATCCGGAACGAATGGATTTCTACCTCTGCAGGTATGACAGCCTCAGTTCCTTAGACCAACAAGTACGGGGTCGCTCTGATTGATGTACGCACTGTGGTACGATATTCGAGTAGTGCAAAAGGCAGCTTTTCATGCCATTGCCTGGAACTTTGAATCATCTTCCTCAAAATCTTCTTGATGTTCTTATTTACCACTTCGACGGCACCATTGGCTTTAGGCCGATAAAGAGTAGAGTTTCTATGCGTTATTTTGAATTGTTCGCATACCTCTCCCATCAGACAACTATTGAAGTTTGAAGCATTGTCGGTAATGATAGTTGCAGGAATGCCAAATCGGCAAATAAGATTGGAGTGCACGAAGTCTACCACAACTTTCTTGGTAACTAACTTGAGTGTGACAGCTTCAACCCATTTCGTGAAGTAATCAATTGCAACCAATATGAATCTATGTCCGTTCGAAGCTTTCGGCTCGATTGGCCCAATGACATCCATACCCTAAGCAACAAATGGCCAAGGTGCTAACATCAGATGAAGCTCTGTCGGAGGTGCATGAATCAAATCATCGTGCACCTGGAATTGATGGTATTTCCGAACAAAGCTGAAGCAGTCCTTCTCCATGGTTATCCAGTAATACCCCGCTCGCAGGATTTTCTTTGCCAACACATAACCATTCATATGAGGTCCGCACACCCCGACATATAATTCATGCATAATTCTTCCGGCTTCCTCGGCTCAACACATCTTAGCAAGTTGAGGTCCGGGGTCTTTTTGTACAAGACATCACCACTTAAGAAGAAACCACTCGCATGCCATCTAATGGTTCTCTTTTGATCTCTAGTGGCTTGCTCGGGGTATTCCTGTGTTTTCAGAAATCTCTTTAAATCATGATACCATGGCTGGGTGTTGGGTTCCGCCTCAACCGCATTATAATAACCATGCCTTTCTTTGATTTAAATTTCCAGAGGATCAATGTGAGCATTGCCTGGGTAAGGCAACATCGAAGCCAGAGTGGCGAGTGCATCAGCTAGTTTATTCTGACACTGAGGAATATACCTGAATTCTATCGACTTGAACCGCTTGCTGAGATCTTCCACATGTTGTCGATAGGGAACGAGCTTTACATCTCGGGTCTCCCACTCTCCCTGGGCTTGCCGGATAATCAAATCAGAGTCCCCCATGATTAATAAATCTTCAACATCTTGGTCGATTGCCATATTCATGCCCATGATGCAGGCTTCATACTCAGCAGTATTGTTTGTGCAGAAGAATCGGAGCCTGGCTGTAGCTGGGTAATGCTCACCAGTGGGTGAGATCAAGATTGCCCCAATTCCTACACCTCTAGCATTTTCCGTCAAAAAATATTTTCCAAGCACGATTGTCCTCAGAGATTGCTTTTATTGAATTCATCTCCTCATCTGGGAAGTACGTGCTTAACGGTTGGTACTCCTCGTCAACCGGGTTTTTAGCCAAATGATCTGCTAACGCGTGAGCTTTCATTGCCGTGCAAGTGACATATACTATGTCAAATTCAGTGAGCAAGATTTGACTTTTTGCCAGTCTCCCAGTGGGCATCGATTTCTGGAATATGTACTTCAAAGTATCCAACCTTGTTATGAGGTAGGTAGTGTGGGCTTGAAGATAATGTCTCAACTTTTGAGCGACCCACGTCAAAGCACATCACGTTCTCTCCAACAAAGTGTATTTAGCTTCATAACTGGTGAACTTCTTGCTCAAGTAATAAATTGCTTGCTCTTTCTTTCCGGTTATATCATGTTGTTCGAGGACACAGCCAAAAGAATTTTCCAAAACCGTCAGATACAAGAAGAGAGGTCTCCCTGGCTTTGGTGGGACCAAGACTGGAGGATTTGATAGATACTTCTTAATCTTGTCGAAGGCCTCTTGAAATTCAGACGTCCATTAGATTGCTGCATCTTTCTTCAACAGTTTGAATATGGGCTCACATGTGGTAGTCAGTTGAGCAATGAACTGACTGATATAGTTTAACCTTCCCAATAAGCTCATCACGTCTTTCTTAGTTCTCGGAGGAGGTAGATATCTAATAGCCTTTATCTTTGTTGGATCTAACTCGATACCTCTCCTGCTGACTATGAAACCTAGGAGTTTACCTGATGGGACTCCGAAGGCGCATTTAGCCGAATTCAGCTTCAAATCATACTTGCGCAATCGTTCAAAGAACTTTCTCAAATCTCGAACATGGTCACTCTGATTTCGGGACTTGATGATTACATCATCCACATACACCTCTATCTCCTGATGCATCATATCATGGAAAATGGTGGTCATGGCTCTCATATAGGTCGCTCCAGCATTCTTCAGCCCAAACGGCATAAACCGATAACAGTATGTACCCCAGGGTGTAGTGAAGGCTGTCTTCTCGGCGTCTTCTTTATCCATCAACACCTGGTGATATCCTGCGTAACAATCCACGAAGGACTGCATCTCATGTTTGGCGCAGTTATCAACAAGGATGTGGATGTTGGGCAAAGGGAAATTGTCTTTGGGACTTGCCCTATTCAAATCTCGGTAGTCCACACACACTCGGCTTTTCCCATCTTTCTTTGGCACTGGAACTACGTTGGCCAGCCACGTGGTATATCGGACCACTCGGATCATCCCCGCTTTCAGCTATTTTGTAATTTCTTCTTTGATCTTATCAAGGATATCAGTCTTAAACTTTCTTTGCTTTTGCTGAACTGGAGGACAATCGGGGTAAATTGGCAATTTATGCACCACTAGATCAACGCTCAGTCCTAGCATGTCATCATAAGACCAAGCAAACACATCTTTAAACTCAAACAGGAGCTGAATTATTGCATCTCGAGTTTTCTCATCTGTGTGAATGCTTATTTTGGTTTCCCTAATTTCTTCGGTTGTTCCCAAGTTAACCGATCCAGTATCGTTCAAGTTTGACTAAGGTTTATTCTCATATTGTTCCAGTTCTTGATTTATTTCTCTAAAAGCCTCTTCTTTATCATATTCTGGTTCTTGGTTCATTATTTCACAGTTAGACAACATGTTTGAATCTGGGCGTGAAGTCCGCAAGCATGTCATGTTATTTAAAGTCGCATTATTATAACTAAAAAGAGAAATAAAAAAGAGAAATAACAAAAATCAGAAAGAATAAAGAGAAAATGGATGATGAAATATTGATTTCATTTCTTAGAATTTGGAAAGATAACAGGGTTTACATTTGGGAATTTTAAAGACAAGAAACTAAAAGAAACATCTGAGTTACACCCTGAAATAACTCAGGATGCAGAAAAAGTGGCAGGGCTAGTCTACCGGGACTCCCGCCTAATCGGGAATGGCGTAGCCTTCCAGTTTTGGAGTTTAGCATCTGGTCCCATGTACAACACCTCAGCGGTGCTAGTGCCTTCCCCTGGCTGAACCATGTGGCTTTTGTAGAGTACTTTTCTCATTGCCCCACGTATCTCTTTAATTTCTTCAGCTGTGAAAACCTCATCGTCTTCCTCTTCACTGTACTTAGGTTTGACAAAGGTTTCATACAGATGTGGCAATGGTTATGGCAAGACCCATCCTTCCTTCTTTCTCTCATCTGCCCATTTTACATAATCTAATGTAGGGTGGAAACCTATCCCCAAGAATTTTTCAATCGTAGGCAAAGTCACCAGCTCAGATATGCCCTGTAGGGACATTCCAAGGCCTTTTCCCGGCTTGAAACCGTGCCTAATCATCTCTTTAGCCACCATAATTGAAGCATTAGTTAGGAAAGGTTGGGGGCACGGATCTCCCTCCACGTACTGATCTGCCACCACAATTTCAAAGGCTTGGTAAACAATATGTTCACTTCCTTCCCTCGCCTCCAAACATGGGATAGATGGGTCCCGATAAATGGACTGCTCGTCTTCCCCGTGGACCACAATTTCCTGATCTTTATACTCGAATTTTACCATTTGGTGGAGGGTGGAGGGTACAGCTCCCACAACATGGATTCAGGGCCTTCCCGGAAGAAAATTGTAAGATATGTCCATGTCCAACACCTGTAAAGTTACCACGAAATCCACCGGGCCTATAGTTAATATCCGATCAATTTCTCTGATGGTATCCCTTTTAATGCCATCAAAGGCTCTCACACAAACGTTATTGGGACGAATCCTTCCAATCCCAATTTCCATTCTTTACAGTGTGAAGAGTGGGCAGATGTCAACACCCGAGCCTCCATCCACCATGACTCGCTTGACATAGTAACCTTCATACTTGACAGTCAGACGTAAGGTTTTATTATGAGCTTCTCCTTCTGGAGGCAAGTCATTTTTACTAAAGGAGAGTTGATTGACAGCGAAGAATCTTTCTACCATTATTTGAAGCTGTTCGACTGAAGTTTCACCTGGCACATACGCCTTGTTCAAAGTTTTCATTAAGATCTTCTTATGTTCGGAGGATTTTGTCACCAACGATAGCAACGACACTTGTTCAGGATCTTTCCTCAATTGATCCACGATCTCATAATCAAGCATCTTCATTTTTTGGAAAAAAGCCTCTACTTCCTCAGTACTGACAGGCTTCTTGGATGGGAAGCTCTTTCGTGTGGCATTATTTACCTCTTGTACATTTGAATATTTCTCAACAGAGGTCTTTCCTGGAAGTTCTCCCGAGATTTCTTTGCCCTTGTATGTAACCACTGTCTGCTGATAGCTCCAGGGTACCGCAGAAGGGTCTGTCTTTGGCTTCTGTGGTACGCGTCTAATAACCACTGGCTCATTCAGCCGAGGTAGTTTAACTGTCCCCCGTACTACATAAGCTCCTTTTGGTACATACATCTGCATGCCTTTTTTCACTTCAAACTTCTTCGAAGCGCTGATAACCAGTGGTTTTTCTTGGCGATCTCGCGGAACATAGAAAATTCCATTTTTAGGAGGCACCGTCTCTGCTTTTGTTTTAGCCTTTTTCTCAGGTTCAGTCTTGACAATTTTATTCTTTTTCTCCCTTTTTTCTTGCTTCGGGGCTTCCTTGGGCTTCCTTTCTGCATTGGCGATAGTGATTATAGCTTTCAAGGCTGGATCAAACTCCATGTCTTCACAAATCATTCTGATTACTGTCCCGTTATTGTGAGCGGGTAACGGATTGTTGGTCACATTTGGGACTTCCTCGTCCCTCAGCACTATCCCCCTATTCTATCAAATCTTCCACAGCTTTCTTCAACGTCCAATAGTTGTTTGTACTATGCCCCTCAGCTCCTGAGTGATAAGCACATCGGACGCCCTGCTAATAGGATGGTGATTCCGAGCAAAGTTTTGCCTATTTTGGGGTATGGGTTGCAGCAAATTCATTTGAATCATCTTCGGGAACAGACTGCAGTAGGGTTCACCAATTGGTGTAAAGTATGGTTTTCGGGGTGGTTCCCGAGGACGGAAGTTATTCTGCAGGGGGCGGGGATTATAGTGGTTCTGGTGAGGATGCTGGTTTCTTTGGAATGGAGGTTGATATCTGTTGGCTTGTGGATGCGTTCTGGCAAAAGGTTGAGCATTCATGACCGCATAAGGTTTGGGGGGGGGGGCATAAGCCGTATCAGAATGAGGATAGTAGTGTTGAGGGGTTCTTTCGGAGAACACAGGTCTAGGAGCCCGGTATCTTCTTCCCCCTGATGCTGCCATAACCGTTTCCTCTTTCTTATTACCTTTGGCCATTCCTCCAGACCCGCCTCGGATCGCTTGGGAGGTTACTCTGATGGCCGATTGACTCAAAATCCTTCCCGTTTTCAAATCGTTCTCTACCATTTCACCAATTTTGATTGCTTCTGCAAAAGGTTTGCCCATGGACGACATCTCCTGAGCCTGGAGGAAGACAGTGAGCATTTCTACTTCATCCATGGGAGGTTTCACCCTCGATGCCTATTTACGCCATTTAATAGCATATTCTCTGAAGCTTTCTGAGGGTTTCTTCTTTAAATTTGCCAAAGAATTTCGGTCTGGTGCGATGTCAATGTTATATTGAAACTGCCTTACAAAATCTCCGGCAAGATCGTCCCAAATGTGCCATCGTGAGACGTCTTGGTCCATGTACCATTCTGAGGCAATGCCCACTAAGCTCTCTCCGAAGTAAGCCATCAATAACTCTTCTTTGCCGCCGGCCCCACGCAGCTAATTACAATACTTTTTCAAGTGAGCGATAGGATCGCCATGCCCATCATACTTTTCAAACTTTGGCATTTTAAACGCTGAGGGCAAGTGCACATGAGGGAACATGCACAGATCTGTATAAGAAACATTTTTTTCCTACTCAAGCCTTGCATATTCTTTAAACTCTGCTCAAGGCTCCTCATTCTTTTCGCCATCTCATCTTGTTTAGGAGCTTTGGGAGTTGTATCTTACCCTGTTGTAAGCTCATATGGTGGTGGCTGAGAGTAAGTATATGTGGGATATTGAGGAGGATTCGCCTAAAAGGCAGTGTTTTGGAAGGTGAAAACCGAAGGATCAACAGCAGGCCTTGGCAATACAGGTTGTGTTGTAGCAGAGCATGGTGGAGCAGTGAAAATGTAAGGAGCTGCTCCTGATGGGAACACCTGGGGGCGGACCTCAGAAGGTGTTCTTATGAAGTGGGCGGTCATAGTAGGCTGTCCCAACGGAGTATTTGAGTGGCTAATGGGGACGTTGGAAGTACCCCCAGCTGTAGGAAATAGTTAAAGAAATCCAGGGATGGTGCTTCGAGGTTCTCTTCCATTGGTCCAGGCGTCCCATGTCTCCATGAGTCAGAGACGTAGTATCCGATTCTCTTCGGCCGTGATGGACTTAGATGCTGGGACCCTCGAGATGGGGCTATCTTCAGATATAGGAATCACAGGCGAAATCATTTCTGTAGACATTTCCACACTGCCTTTCGATCTCGTAAAGTATTGATGCGATGCCAGTGTACCACAACCAACCACTGTTTCTAAAAGCTAAGCTGGAATTGACAGCAACAACGGTTAGTTTGAAACAAATAAAAGATAGGTAACCACACATTGGGGTGTGATGCACCTATACAGTTAAATGAGTATCTACATGTTTTCTATGGTTGCATGCGTCATCCCGGCTTTTGTTTTCCTTGCTTTTCTTTCTCTTTTTGTTTTTCTTTCATTTTTCTTTTCCCTCTGTTTTTTCTCATTTTCTGCTTTTCCTTTTTCTTTTGCCATGTTTTTTCTCTCGATTCCTTATTTTCTTTTTTGCGTTTCTTTTCTCTCTTGTTTTCCTTTTATTTGCTTCCCTCGTATTTCTCTTTTTTCTTTTTTCCTTAGAATTACGGTCAAATATTATGGAGATTGCCTACGTATCATGACCCCGCATGAATCTGACCAAGCATAGTTCTTGCAAATTAATGCAAAATAAATTTTTTTTGGGATTTTCAATTTTTCATTAATAAAATGCCTATTACGAAAGATACTAGACTATTTGTTTGTCTTAAAAGGAAAATTACAAAACAGACTCAAAAACAAAATACATACTCGATAACTAAGAATACATCAAAGCTTCAAATCCTGGAGCCCGCGGGGCGTCATTTGGCATCGCCGCAGGCCTACGTGCAAGAAAGTGGTACAACCCATTCGTTCACCGGCTTGACATTTCATAACAATATAATTAGCAATGCTTCTGATTTTTTCCCTGATTCGACCCTTTTCTTGGAGTAGTCGACTTATCTATTGGTTACCAGCCTCTAACACCTGGGAGTCCTGGAAGTGATGGTCTTGCAGCAATTTTAATTCCTTTTCTATCTTGGCGATTAGCCTATAGCATTGTTCCCTCTCAGCCTGAAATTCTTTGTCCCGCCGGGCTGCCTTATCTTCAAGGGTGTTCATTTTTCTCTTCATATTAGCAATGGTTCCCTCATGGTTCCTTTTCATTTGTTGTACAAACTGGGCTCTTTCCTCCGTCTTCTTTGCCCACTGTGCCTGAAGTCTTGCCATGTTCCCTTCAGATTTCTCCAATTCTTCCTGGAAATTCGAGACTTGCTTCTTCAACCCTTTTATCAACCTCTCGTCGGACCGACTTCATTCTTGATTTTTGGCATCTATTTTCATTTGTCGGATTTGAGCCTTGAGAGCTTCATTCTCCTGGGCCAGTTCCTTTTTGTCACCTTCATCAGTTGCGGCTTGTACACTCTTTTCAAATTGAAGATCTCGGACATGTTGCTCCAACTTCCTTATTCTCGCTCAATATTCCCTTTCTTTGGCTAGCCAATCCCATTGCACCCGGGCCCCGTCGGTGAATTGTTGTACGTGTGGCCTTTTGGCGGGTCTATTAGTGATTCGAAATCTTTTGCCAAACCAGGTCAAATATTTGGGATCCACTTTGCCTCTGGCCAAATCCAAGACTATAGTCTTTGGCTCAAGGTACCTGCACTCATTCCATATTTGTCGGATTTTTCCTTCCGGGAATGCAGCTTTCGGGCCTATCTCAATAATTTGTCCGCTCAAGTCTTCATCATTATGAACAGTTTGGAATCTTCCTAGATGCCTTAGGACTCGGTAGGGAGCGTAAGGTTGGATGCTTCGGATGTCCATTAAAAGAATATAAGGTACTTCGGGCGATATGTACACAGCCTCAGTAGTAGGAAGCCATCCAAAAGCACATTCAACTTTATCCGCAGTCAAAGATCTCAAGCATGACAACCAAGCCTCAGTGCCCTCGGGGAACTCAATACCCATTACCCTGGTTCCGAACTCCGCAATAAAACTTAGCCCATTTAAACCATAGTTCATATACCCTGTGTGATGACAAAGATGCTCATGTATCCACAGCTGTAGTAACAGATTGCAACCCTGAAAGAATTTTACACCCTTTCGGCACATGGTTAAAGCTCGATACATTTCCGCCACAATCAAGGGAACCATTGTGCTATTAGACTTCTTTATGGCAACATCCAACATTCCCACAAGGCCAATGTCTATGTGACTATCTTTTCTTGGACAGACCACGACTCCCAGAAAAGCGACCATAAATGCCAATCCGCGCCGGGCCTCTCATTTATCTTTGTTTCCGGCATGTGTTAAACCGGTGTTGGGCTCCTCAAAACCTTTCGAGTTTCCATATCGGTGATATAAGAAATGCAGTGTGCAACACCCTTCTACTAGATGCGGATCTTGAATGTCCCGACTAATGCTCAACAAGTCCAAGAATCCGTGAAGGGTTATCGGTCTTGGTGCTAATAGGTATCTACACCTGAGGTTCTCGTTAAGACCCACATATCCCCCAATCTCTTCCAGTGTGGGTGTCAGCTCAAAGTTCGAGAACTGGAATACATTACGAGTTGGGTCCCAGAATGGTATCAGTGCCTCAATAATATCTGTTCTTGGTTTGCTGTTCAACAAATCAACGAGACCACCCAAAACCTTGACCACGGTTTCTCTGCTACCTTTTCACAAATAATTCCACCACATGTGGAGCTTTAAAGGGATCTCACTCTGGACTGAGAAGGGTTCAATGTCAGTGGTATTCATCCTGCACATTTATTTAAAAGGGGATTTAATGATTTATTTTGACCTAACAAAGAAAAATGGCTATTTTTGCAAAAAATTCTTTATTTAGAAAACAAGTACTTGGTTTTGCAAATACGGTCTTTCAGGACTTTCGGGAGAAATATTTTAAGGCTGTGCCCGCAAACCATTTAAAAATGACCCAGTGTGGCTGTTCTTGCAAAAACAGCCTTCCGGCGCCCTTTTGGGGTCATTCGACTTATTTTAACAAGAATGGCATCCCCGATTTATTTTGACCAAAAAAATTAAAATTTTGACATTTTTTGCCTATTTTTGCAAAAGGGAGGTTGGACCCGATGAGGGTTGCCTATGTATCTCACATCCGGTGAGAATCAAACCAGCGTAGTTCGGGCAGATTTTCCAAAATCAAATGTATATTTTTTTTGAACAATAATTTTCATTTTTAAATATTTTTCTTTCATTTTTCGAAAATCCGGCAGCATTCTGGTACTAGTTGGCATTGGTTTTTTCACAACAAATGGTTACCCTCACTTGGTCCTAACACTGGTGTTTTTCTCAATTTTCTCTCATTATATACAAACCGGTCAACATGCAAAGCTGAGAAAATAAATGCGCAAGTAGCACGTAAGATGCATCAGGATGGTCTTTTCATTTCAGGTCACCTGTCCTAGACGGACCCAACCCCTGTATTGAGTCCCCTAAGTCAAATGCACATGAGGAAAACAAACGTTCCTACTAGGGATCCGGCATGAGGTTTTGTTTTTCTAGGTTTAAGCCCTAGGTTTATTGGTTTTGACTTGGCTTACCCGAGCGGATAACTCGAGCCGAGGGGTAGGCAGCGTACCGGGGATACAGAAGCTCCGCCGGCTTAGCAACTTATCCAAACCTCATTCTAAATGGGAAAAGACTCTAAATAGAAGAGAAGCTACACGAAGTGCACCCTTCTCCATGATGTAGAAGACTCAGATAGAGGAAGGGATTCGTAACAGTTTATATATATAATTCAACAAATATCAAAGCGGTAGAACATTTAGCACGTATAGCATGGAACATGTAGAAAAATCAGATAAAGCTAAATATGACAATTATACTAAGATCGAATTCTTGATCCCTGAATCGAAATTCTAGGTTCATTTCCCAGTGGAATCGCCAGAGCTGTCACACCTCCTTTTTACATACCACCCCCGGAAGGATAGTATATAAAGGAGTTTTTCCATTTAAAGTAACATTATTTGAAATGAGATTATTTATTTATTTATTTAGAGTCTCCACTTGGGATATGTTTGGCTTTTGTTGTCCCAAGTCACCGGTTTATCTTGAATCCCAAATCGAAGAAAATTTTGACTTCCCGACTGGAGTCCGCGAACCAGAAATTCTAAGTAAGGAATTCTGCTGACCAGAGGGAAGGTGTTAGGCACCCCCAGATCCCGTGTTTCTAGCACGGTCGCTTAAACTATTATAAATGGATAAAATATGATTTTTATACATGTCATCCTATAGTGCCATTTTAGAGTTATTTACCACTTTTAAATTAAATTTTTAAAGAAAGTGAACTTCGTTTAAAAACGTATTTTTGGATCACGTCACATGAAATGCACCCGGATCCTCGACACATTTTATTCAACGTTTTGGGATTTGGATTTGGGTTACATGAAATGCACACCCGTATTTAGGAAGGTAAAATTATTTAAAAAGCGCGCCTAAAGTGACTAACGTGTTATTAACTTTGCGGGAGGCCATAGAAATTTGCTAAATGGCGTGTCCCGAATTCTACGTATTTTAATAGAAACATTTAAAGAGGGCCCCGCAATTTATGTATTTTATTTGGCGGGGCGCACCTCGTATTTTAAGGATATCCTAAAAGCAAATTATGATTTTCTATTGAATTTGTCTCTAAAAGGGCCTAGTTAATTGGCATTATAATATTCGGGCCTCAAGTTCAAGTCCGGATTCAAACAAGAGGGGAGAGCCTCTTAACTTGAATCCGCTACCTAACTCGAAAGCACAAATTTATATTACAAATTAATCCCATATTCCTAGTATGATTTTTAAGCCTTCAGCATTTTTGGGGTTTCCAACTTAGCCCAAGAATAGGGAATGCATTGTCAGTTTTATGAGGAACTACCCCATATGGCCCTGTACGAATATATTTGGGCCCAAATCCGATGTAGATAGCAGCTACCAAGTTTGGCTTATAATTAAGCCCAAGTCCAGTGTTAAATTGGGTCTTAGAATAATAATTTTGGAATCATGATTGGGTTTAACAATGGTTCAAATCAAATATGCTGACCTTGAATTCAAATCATATACATATTAGCTCATGCGCACGTTGCTAACCATAACAAGTTTAATCTGAAAACTTCAATAACTAATTAGTTTCGTTCAAAGCATGTTGAGAAATGCGATTCATGGACTGAATAACTAATGCATATAGATTAAAAAATTTACTCGACTTCCGATTTATTGTGAGTATACATATTGTTTTCAAGAATTTAAACATGCCTGTTCAAATTAACGTATTGAAGTTCTATACTCTAAATTGATTATTCAAACTAAAAATGAATTAATATCTAATATCCAATATAAGAGCTAATTACAACCATTGATAAGGTTGAAACCTGCAGCTAGAGCTCTAGATGAACTATAGATTCATTGTTTGGATCATAGCTCTTAAAATAGGCTCTTATTTTTATATGCAATCAACGAAAACCGGGAGATGAATTAATCATGATTCTAAAATCCAATTATGGCAAACTAAATCTAACTTTTGCATGCAACATTCAGGTCATTAAAAGAATAACTTACAATTTAATTCAAAAAGTATTTAAACAGTCTCAAAACAGTCCAGCCTTAGGTACAAATGATTATCTACTTAAATTCATGAAATTACATGAAATGCAATATGAAAATTGACAGAAAAACAGCTATGTTGAACTTCAATTTATGCCCCTAGATTTGAGAGTTACACAATGTCAATGTGTACCTCGAATCAAGGGCAAAAATGAAAGAAGAAGGCAGGATCAGTGATGTTCAGCAGCAATACAATACAGAAATTCACAGCTCGAGTTCCAGGAACAGATTCAGTAGCCTAGGACCATTTCTAGCCAGCAAAACCACTCAAAATAACTCAAAATAAACCCAAAGGAACTCAAATCACCCAGAAACTTCAGAACAACTTCAACAATCAAACCCCGAGCTAGAAAATGCAGGACAACCACTGAAACTTCGAACTTATCCTGAGAATTTCAATGGAACAATGTTTTTTTGAAGTTTTGTGTTATATTTTTTGGTTTTTTCTTGAAATCTAGGAGCTAGGATGAACTTCCAAGCTCAAAAGGTCAGATTTGATTTTGTTTTGAATTCGAAATTCAAATTTTCGGGCTGTTTAACTGCAGAAGGCTTTTGGGGGGAAATTTCAAGTCTAAACTTGTTTGGGGATTTTCAGATGTTCAAAACTTGTTAAAAAAAGTCAAGGGGACTGCCTTTTATAGACAGAAATATGGAGGAAGCTTCCAGATTTCACTCACCCCTTTTTCCCCTCTTTTATTTCAGTTTTTATTAATTAGACCTTTATTTTTTGACTTGTTTCTGAAGTTACTGCTCTATGTTTTTGAAATTACACTTGAGGCCCTATTTTAGAAGATCCTAGAAGATTCTAGCTTCAACTACAGCATTCCTACCTAATCCTAAATACCTAGATTACCCCTAAACTCCCCTCAAATTACCAACTTTATGTCCATTAATCCAACCCTATTACTTTGATCAAAATTAACCCTAGTTAACAAAACAAATGAACTAATCAGCTATATCCAAACAAACTAAACTAAGCCTAATAACTAATTAAAACCAAACATTGAACTAAGGAATTACTAATAACAATTATTGATTAAACTAAACTAAACTAATTAAAACTAACAAATCAAACACTGGAAAATTAAAATCAAACAATGCCTAAGCAGAATCGACTAAAACAGATAATAAAGAATTAAACACTATAACAATGAACACTAAATTGAAACAAAAAATGTATCAAGACAGATTCAAAACAAAAATTAAACTAATACCTTAAATTACCAAGACAGGATTAAAAAAATCAAACAAAATTAAACTAAAAGATAAAAACAATTACAAGAGCAGAATGAAACAAATATTGAACCAAAAATCAAAACAGAATCAAACGAAAATTTACTGGTTTTATTCTTTGATGGGTTGAATTCGAATTGACCCCCAAATAATATTATATGTTTTTTCTTGGTAAGAACAAGCATATAATGTTATTTGGAAGTTCAAATCGTCACTTGACAGTCTTAAAAAAAATCCAATAGTCTCTCATAACCCTAGATCTAAAATTTTACAAGTTCCGGTTGGATTTGGGGAAAATGGTTTAGGGGTTTAGGTAAAGGAGGGTGAGGGGAGTGTGGGGTGTGAATTTGGTAGGTTTTGGGTGACGGCGCCGTCGTGCATGGTGGCGGCGGCGACTAGGGTTTGGAATATTTTAGGTGTTTGGTTGGGATTCGAAAGAAAACAAGGGTGGATTTGTAACGAGGGGGGTTGAGATGGTATAGGGGTGTAAGTTTGGGTGTCATTGGACATCGGCCGCCGCCGTAGGCGATTTCCGGCGGCGGATAGTGGCGGAAAGCGGTGGCCTGAGAATCTTTAGGTTATAGATGAGAGAGATGAGAGGGTAGGGGGGGTCTGAAGGGGTAGGGTCCGTTAAGACATATATATATCAAGAAACATCGTCAGTTCTCATCCGTTGGATGAGGAAGATCAAGGGCTGTGATTAAAACTTGTGGAAACGAGGTCGTTTTGTGACGGGGCAGTCCAAGCCGGACTGGGCTATGGGTTTGGGTCATTCAGGGGTCTTGTTTCAATTGGGCTGGATCAAGAATTGGCCCAAAATGGTGGCCTGATTTTGCATTCCCTTTTCAAATCTTTTATTTATTCTCTTTTCTTCTATTTTTTTTATTCCCCTTCTTTTGTTTTTTTTTTTAATTTTTAAAACTAAAAATAAACCCTCACCATTAATTCAAATACCTAATTAAGCTACAATTAGTCTAATATCAATTTAAAAGAAATTAACAGACTTAAAAACTAAAATTAAAATCAAACAAAGCAAATCGAAGTTTTGTGTATGACTTTTCTTATATTTGTAAAAAACCTAGTTAGTAGTTAATCTAAAAATGTAAAAATTAATTTCTAAATGTTCATGCAATTTTGTATTTTATATGATTTATCAATTAAAAATGCACAAAACAATGCAAATAAAACATAAAATCATGCAATTAATTCCTAAAATTCAAATAATAAAAGAAAAATCCTAATTCCAATAAATTTTATAGGAATATTTGAGCGTTGAAAAAATTACGTGCTCACATGGTTGAGAATGAGGTGAACAATGATGTGAGGATTGACATTAATGAGGCTGAGGTGGATACTCAAGATAACGTGAACCCGTCTAGGGAACACGTGATCGACATGCCCGAGCTGGTGGTGCCCAAAGCCAAGGCATCTTTTCCTAGGCCACCTCCGCCTTATCCTAAAAGGCTTGCAAAGCAAAGAAATGATAATCATTTTAAAAAGTTCATTGATATGATGAAGAGCTTGTCCATAAATGTGTCGTTGGTGGAAGTCCTTGAACAAATGTCGGGCTATGCAAAGTTTATGAAAGAATAGGTGACAAAAAAACGGTCAATGGATTGTGAAAAAATAAAGATGACTCACCAAGTTAGTGCTATCGTGCATTTTATGGCACCAAAACTTGAAGACCACAGAGCTTTTACTATCCCTTGCACTATCGGTAGTGCGAATTTTTCCAAGGACCTTTGCAACTTGGGGGCTAGCATAAATTTGATGCCTTATTCGGTCTTCAAGAGTTTGGAAAATGGGCAACCTAGGCCAACCTCAATGAGACTTCAAATGGCAGATCGTTCGATGAAGAGACCTTTGGGCATAATTGATGATGTGCTTATCCGGGTGGACATGTTTATATTGATGGCCTACTTTATCATTTTGGATTGTGATGTGGACTTTGAAGTCCCAATTATTCTAGGGAGACCTTTCCTTGCAACTGGGAAGGAATTGGTTGATGTTGAAGCGGGTGATTAACTTTCCGAGTGGGGGATGAAAAAGGTCGTCTTCCATGTTTGCAAGTCCATGAAGCAACCCAATAGCACCGAGGTGTGCTCATTTGTGGACATTGTCACAACTGTGATAGTGGATGACACAATTTCTATGATTAATGTGGAGGATCCCTATGAGACCGTGCCTCTAAAAATGGATGTCAATGATGTTGCAAGTAGAATAGAGTGCACGGATGCTTTATAGGGTACGGGCTCGTATTCTTGTGAGCCTAGGAAATTATCTTTGGACCCTGCAAACAGGGAAGCTCACAAAATTATCTTGGAGGATGATGCAAAGCCTTCCTTGGAGAATAAAAGAAGATCAAATGAGGAGACATAAGAAGTGGTGAAAATAGAAGTTATCAAGTGGTTGGATGCCGAGGTGGACCACCCTCTTTCTGACGGCTCTTGTACTTCTCCAGTGCAATATGTACTGAAAAAGGGCGGCATGGCCATAGTGAAAAAGTCTTAAAATTCATTGATTCCTACAAGAACAGTCACAGGTCGGCGAGTTCGCATGAACTATGAAAAATTGAACAAAGAGACCCGCAAGGATCATTATACCTTGCCATTCATTGATCAGATGCTTGGCCGACTTGCTGGGCATGCTTTTTATTGCTTCTAGGAAAGTTTGATGATAGCCACTTGGTGGCATTTCTTGATCTAGAGTAATGTGATGGTAAAATGCGTCGTGCCGCGACGTTAAATCAAGCGCTTCTTGGGAGGCAACCCATGTGTTTTTCTTTTTATTTTCTTTGATTTTCTTTGTAATATAGGATTGATTTTGGGCTAACTGGTTGTGAGATGTTGCAGGGATTGAGTTGATGCAGTGCAGGATAAAATTGTAAAATTGTTTAGTCTCTGAAGTTTCCAGTGCGGGCATACTATACTTTATATGGTCCACACTGGTGTGAGCCAATATGAGTGTGAGCACGTGATTTTTGCCCTAAGCAATTTTATTCCAAAAGATCCAAATAAATAATTTCTTATTATTTTACCATTTTTGTGGATTTTGTGTTAATTGTCTGCATGATATTTGTGCATATGAAATACGAAAAATAATAATATGCATTTAGAAATTTAGTTCTACATTTTAGTATTAATTAGGTATTAATTCGTTTTAGAACAATTCAAAAGAAAAATTAAAATATATATAGTTCTTAGGCATTTTTAGTTGACAATTGATTTTTAGAATTTAAATAGTTTAATTAG